>JXTC01000679.1:6875-120625 GCA_002914845.1 Trema orientale
TAGTTTTAAGTTTGTTTGTAAATTTCATTTATAATCTCTTTTTTGCCAATCTGTTTCCCTAATTTTCATAGGGTTGAGTTTCAATTAAAGGTTACCTTTAGGATAAATTGCCCAATTTTCTTGGAAGTTTAAATCAACTATTAAACCGCAAATACCTGCCTCATAAACTGTCGCACCTAAGAGCTTTATTTTTATTATTATTGAGCTACATATTTATATATTCCTTGGAATTAATCAAAGTGAGCTAGTGCTTGTTAGGTAAGTGTAAAAAGTGACAATATGTAATAACGTCACAACTTTAATTACCACAATGTACTAGCGCCACTCTGAAACATTAATGTCACCATAAAATCGGTGCGCTTTGTTTCAAAATACAAAAACTTTTAAAATTATAGGAGGAAAAAAAAAACAAAGAAGTCCTTTTTTTTTTTTTTTGCTCTGAAAAAAAGAAGACGTTCGGTAGACGTACGTAATTGGTAATGAAAATAAAAATCATAAAAGAGAACAAAATAGAAAGGAAATTGTTCATTTGTTTTTTTTGATAAAAAAATGAAAGAAAATAACTACACCAAATTTAGGGTTTATATTATTCGCGCTTAAAAAATAATTTAAGGGGTTCTCTTGTTTGGATTCTATTTATAAAAAAAAAAAATCAGAAAAATTTTAAACGTGATATAATTTTGGAGTATTCAGAATTTAATAGACGGGAAAAGATAAAAATTTCGAAAGAAATTTTGTAAAACTAACATTGTTTGATGGATCGGACCAGAAAATGGATTACCTTTTTTCTTAATCATGCTCTCATAAATACCCGTTTTTAATATTTTTTTCCAGAAATATATACCACACGGATTTTATACATGAGATGTATACCGTAATATATCTCGTAAATAAAAATGATACCTCAAAATCGGTATAATTTTCAAAATATATACAACATGAATAAATTTGTACTATAAATATAAACATGGGTAAAAATTTATATCGTAAATGTATACCCAATATATTTTACGTATGTAGACAGAAAATGGGTATTTTTGAAAGAAAGCAAATAGAAATATAAAGCATAAAAACAAGTACTGGGTGTAAATTTCTCGATCACCACCCTTGAGATATGAAATCGCATGATCAGCCCCACTCCTTTACCTGCCACATCTTAAGCACATTATAGTATTACATATAGATTATAGTATTACATATAAGAGCTATGCTAGCGTCAGTTGCGTTAGTCGACTGATGCATATGGGCCCTTTATTCTTGTAAGACTCACATTGAATCTCATATAGACGTCACAAGAATAAAAGGCTAAATCCAAGAGTGGATCAGACACGAGTGTCGATAATACAGCCCTATGACATAATCCAATCTAATCCTGAATGTGCAAATGAAAGTGGTGTTTTACCTTAGGGGAGAGATTTAAAATCACAACATGCATAGCCATCAGAATAACTTAAACATCCATGTATATTTAAGTACCATTTTTCACTCCCACTAGGTTGGCACTTGGCAGTGTCCTATATTTTTTCTGCTTCTGATTTTGTAATTACTTGAGCAGAAACTGAATTTATAGGAATGAAGAGCTATCAAAATTTCCTTATCAGAAAATAAAAAAGGTATAATTTAAAAGGCTTCCATCAAGCTTCATAATTTTCCCTTTAACATTCAGTGTCTATAGATGTCAACATCTGACCATCCAGACATGGTTAACAACACAATTCATCCAATGAATTTTGGGTTTACATATATGTATGTATATATGAACAAATTTACATACAAATACTCTGTATTATATAAGTCTGTCCAGATGGGAAGCTCTTCTCTCCAACTTCCACTCTTATTTGGGATACAACAGTACAATCATCATTGACTAACTGATACTTAAAACATCCAGCGCAAAAAGCATCTCATCCTCAGCATGTCATGTCTGGAGAAAAGGGCTCACCTGAAAATTCAATTTGAACTCGAACATAATTTGGAGTAACATAAATACACCCACACGCACACACATATCTATATACATATATATATGCATGGATGAAGTAGGTTAAGCTGTTTGGGAAGGCCGGACTAGTTTTGTGATAAAAGCCCCCAGGCAAAGTTCCTCTAATGACATAAATGTGTCCTGACAAAACTCACTCTAATAACCATATGATCAATGAAATGGGGAGATTATTATTTATGACATCAACATCAGGAATGTGTGAGTTATCAGTTTGAGCATCCAGCTGACAAATAAATGGTAAAACTGACACTGGATATGAGAATGTAAGTATGCGTCACGCTTTCACTCTCACTTGACAGTGACAAGGACTCAGGATTGTTATCACAAGGTGAAGGCAACAGAGGACATGGAAGTGGAGTTTGAGTCTGAGAGAAAGAAAGATGTGCCAATGGTTGTGGGTATTTATAGGATTCGAAATTTCCGGTTATTTTTTGGTCTTTGTATTTCAGGTCGAGTCATTTTATGTAACTCTTCTTGTAATATAAAGTCATGGCACCAAGATAGAGCATTTATAGCATCTATAGATCAAATTCGACTTTGAAAAAAGTAAGAATCTGATTTGGTGGTGATGATGATAACTTCTACAACTGCCAGTGGAAAGAATTGCAATTTTTTGTTGGTTTTGGTAGCAAAATGGAAAGTTTAATTAGCAGTTTGCTCTAAGTGGTCTTGCATTTAAAAAGAAAAACAGAAAAAGAAACGAAAGATATAAGAGTAACCCAACGTCATAATTCACAACTGACCTTCAAAATTTGAAATGCTGAGGATAGATTCTCTTGCTGAAACAAATTCAAGAGCTCAACGGGAGGCCGAACTTGCAGCACTACTTTGTGTGTTGCTGTCATTCAACAAGCTTTCTCCATGAGTCTCCAAATGGTTCTGGTACCTTCCCTCTGCATCAAAACCATGGTTTATATTATCTGCTAGAGAACCTCGACTGGCTGTGTCGTTTTCTCTGGTTTCAAGACGCTCCATCATCCGAGATATGTTGGCGATTCCCGCATTTACTTCACGGCGAACTTCAGACCCATCTGATATGGAACTGTTACGAGAGAACAGCCGTTCTTTCCACCCTCTAGTGCTCTTTGAAAATGATTCTTTGTATCTTGTACATATCATAAGCCAAAAATGCATATTGGAAGGTCAGATATAAAGCCAGCCACAAAGTCCATCAAGAGTATCAAGTATGAGAGTGCCTTCTTCATATATCATACCTCATTGACATTGCATTAAATTTCGATTTCAGAGACTCTGAAAATGACTGGAAATCTGAGGGTCCAGCTCTTTCTTGATTTGGTGGCAAGGAATGACTGAGAGAGTTCCTACAGACAAATAATGAATAATCATATAAATAAAGGAATAAATTACTTGTCAAAGTACGTAAAAAGTAGAGTATACAACAACATTCCAGCAATAAAAAGGAAAAACTTAGTGACTACAGATTCATAAAGGTAGTTTCTTGACGATTAGTTGGCATTAAGTTGGATCCTGATGCTGAAGAAGAATTTTGATCAGCTTGAACAAAAGAGAAGTGTGGAATCTGCTGCGACGGTTCATCTCCACCAGATGGAAGAGGGGTAGATGGAGTAGCTACAGAAACTGCAGCGGGTTCATTGTCCCCTCCTGAAGCAGAAACAGGACCAGAAGAAGGTGCAGTAGGATGAGTGGAAAACACCAAGTATTGTGGACGGCCATGAGCAGATGATCGACCCCTCTGGCTTTCCCTCCTACGAATGTGGTGGGCCCTCCCCATTGCAGCAGCAGCAGCCAAGTGCTGGATTATTCGCTCTTCAAGCTCGGCATCATTTGTACCGACAGGTAACTGCATCATATGGAATAGTTCCCATAAGGAAACTTAATATTCTAGTTGAAACTATTTACCTTTTCTAGGATTTATTTCTCTTTTCTAACCCAAAAAATCGCTAAATTTTGCCCCTCCTTTAGTAGCAAACAAATTTATTATGAAAAAAACGAGGTATAGTTAGAGCACGAACATGCTGTAACTCAAAATCACCAAGGGTGGGATGACGAAATATAGTGGTATTTCTCGATGGAGTGGCCCTGAAGTTTCTCTCTCGTTCCACCGCCTCAAGTAATTCTTGACTGCCAATGCACACATCAGATAAGCCATCGCAAGCAGATAGTAGTGTGTCAAGCCAAAATAAGGAAATTAAATTGTCACGATAAATATAGTGGTGCTTCATTCCACACACAGAAACGCCCTAAAAAAAAACCTGGCAGGGTCCTTCAGGCTAATGGGTTGCCAACACATGGGACACTGAGAGCTTCTCTGGCACCTAGAAAGATGAAGCTTAGCGTAAGATTTTTGTCTGTTCACCAATAAATCACTTATAACCTAGTGCTTGAGCAGATAAACTTAGATACTACTTTCACAATGCAGAAATGATTGATGAACAAAGGGATGACTCATAACAAGTAATTGGCGAAGGGGGGAGAGAGAAGGAGGGGAGAGGGAGGGGAGGACAATGGGGACATCATTATGAAGACAAGAAGGCTACTGTGCCTTATCAATCCAACTACAAAGACGTCTTAACAGAGCAAGTCTTGAGTTTACAATTGCAAGGGCTTGATGATCAATGCATATACGGTGAGTATATTAGCCAAGAGACCATAAACAAACGTAAAAGGAGAGATTTACACTTTTCCTCTTTCTTTTCCTCTAAAGAAAGAGGATATGTCAAGAATTAACATTGTCATAGACAAAATCAGGAAGACAAAAATTCAATGATAATTATTGTATACGGACTTGTAGAAGTCTAAACGGAAGACTAAACAATGATTCTACTTCTAACAGGATACGTTTTAGTTACCATTCAAGAATGCACTGAAGATGAAACTCATGCTTGCAAATGGTCACCTGCAAACCAAGAGACAAAAACATAGTTAAAGTCAAAGACACATTTTTTTTTTTTTTTTGGTAATAAGTCAAAGACACATTTATTACTTATAGAAGCAAATACCAAGGAAGAAATTCTTGTTTAACAATGTAAGAGTTCATATAAAATTTGTTAGCTGAAAATGGAGAGTGCAACAAAAATAGATATCTAATTAGACATATTACAACAATTTAGCTTTCGCAAAATATACATATATACATGTATACAGGACATATTACCGAGGACGGATCACTTTCACAAAATTCCTCCAGGCATATGCTGCAACTGTCCTCACAGGGGTCTTGTATTCCCCCATCAACAAATGCAGCAGGTGATGTCAAGTGACTCTCAGTATTCTTTCCTACTTCCATCTCCTGAACCTTCAAAAATGTAAGGGAAACGCAAAACAGTTCAATAGAGATTTAACAACCAACTTTTCAAACATTCACCATTACCAATATACTATCCACAAACAACAATAGGTATTGAAAGACAGAAAGAGGAAAACAAAGGAAGAGGCGTCCATTTTATGAGCTACCCAAGTTCAGTCCTGAAAATTGAGAGAAGAAAAGCAAAACCCGCCAAAAACAAGAAACTTAGAATCAATTTCATCTATGAAACCAACCAAACCCCCTCATAATAGCCTGGGAAACTTGTTTTAATGATAATATGTTTTGCAATTTGTAATAGTTGCCTCCGAAAGGCTGCTGACAATCAGTAGTTAAGCCAGGATTTAACGCTTCATATGGCTTCATTGCTTGCAGATTATTCACCGTAAATTCACAAAGTAAAACAAGCTTTTCGTTTTAGGCCGAGAAGAAATGCTTATAGCTCAATTTTTGATGCACCATAAAGCCATTAAGAACAGCAGATTGAGAATAAAATGAAAAATCATTATCTTCTTTCATGCTGATATAGTTCCTTCATATAAAATTAATACTAAAGTAAAGAAATTTACATCAAAATCAACAAAAATGATACTCTTTTCGTACATGCATAATCGCAAGGCACAGCTATAGAGAAAACCCAGATGAGAAAATGGTCTAAATAATCCAAAAGTACCACAAAACCAAAAATTTTATCTATAAAAGAACCTCAAATTTCAGAGCCACCAACAAGCTAAAAGAGAAAGAAATTGAAGTGCAACAGGGAATAATTCATGGGTTTACCTCCATTAAGGGAATTGGATATATATATAAATATAATATAATATATATATGTGTTGTATAGTTATATGTATATATATGGTCCAGAAAATGGATCAAGAAGAAGACCAGAGAGCGCCCATGAAATGAAACAGATCAGGCTCTGGCCTCCTATCAGAGAACAACCCAACTAGCGATCCATACCAAACAACGAGATGAAACTCTCAGAATTCAATGATGATAAGGAGAGAGAAGCAAGAAAAGAAGAGAGAGAAAGCTAGAGAGAGAATGATAATGGAAGAGAAAGATGAGAATATTACATGTCTCCCTCCACCTTTAATTATGGATTCTCTTATTTATTTATTATTTATTATAATTGTGGGGTTATTGATGTACTTGTGCTTTTTATTTACTTTTTTTTCCTTACTGGAAAATAAAAACCTCATCCCCAATTTAGCTCCAAAATATTATTTAGGGGCAGTTTGGTTCGCCCATTCCATTCTATTGGAATAGAAAATTCATTTGAATATGTGTTTATTTCAACAACTCTAAATTTTCCATTCAAATGGTCTTTTGGAATGAGTGTTTGTTTCAACAATTTAGTTTTTCCATTCAAATGGTTCATCAGTCACATCAACTATTTGAATGGATTTTTGTGTCTTGGATGAGAATGGAGGAGAAGAGGTATTTTTGAATGGTCCATTCCAATACTCCCATTCTAATTATAACCCATTCCACTATTTTTTCCATTCAAATGTCTTCCATTCCAATTATAACTCATTCCACAATTTCCATTCAAATACACACATTCAAATAGGCGAAACAAACGGGGCCTAATTTATTCTTTAAAAAAGGGTGAGAAAAGAAAAGTAAAAGTCTTTCCTTTTATTCGCATTTCATTTTTAATAATAATTTCAAAATAGTCATGCATAATGTAAAAGGTATATTTTGTGGATTATTAGTTTTTTTATTAATTTGATATTGTTTTTAATTAGTGTATACACTACTACTTTTTACCCTTTAATTATGGGTTCTTTTTTTATGTATTATAAATATGGGGTTATTGATGTGCTTGTATACTTTTATGCTTTTTAATTACTTTTTTCCTTATTAGAAAATGAAAATCTATCCTCACTTTTGCTCCCAGAAAAAAGAAAAAGAAAGGAAAAAAAAAAGCCTTTCTTTTGATTCCTATTTTATCTTGAATAGCAGTTTTAATAATCATGGATATTTTTATATTCTAAGGATTATTAGTTTATTTATTAATTTGATTTTTTTTTTCGCTCATGAATTTGATGTTGTTTTTAATTATTGTACACGCTATCTGGGTCATTAGCTGGAATGGCATGCAATCGTTGTTTAACATTCAACAAATCCACTAAAAATCCTCCATTTAGTTTTTAAATTAATTATTAAAAAAAAAAAGAAAAAGTTTGTCTTTACTCACTGGTGGTCATCAAAATCAGCACCTCTTCTTATTTAAATTAACAATTCATAAATTCTCAATCATAACCATATTCACCGATTAATCTTATATATGTGATAAGAATAGCTTCCAAATGATTAAAAAATAATAATAATAAAACTTCATGCACTCAACCTTTAAATAGTCCATCTTGCTTGATCTAAATCAAGAACCAAACCAAAGAAAAAGCCCATATCCCAAATCCTGTTTGGTGTGATGTGAAATAATATTTTGCATAATGGATTTCCTGATTTGATAAATGGGTCATATGGAAGAAACTAATAGGTGGGTCAACTAAAAAAAATTTGAACCCTCCTGAGGCTGCTTTCAGTTCCATCAATGACACTGTTCTCCAATCTCCATTAACAAAGAGCATGCTTAGAGAGGACTTAGAAATTTCAATTTGTTTCATTTCTATTGGACCCCAAAAAAGAAAAATAAAGAAAATGGACCAACTACTAGTCTCTTACTCTTAGTGATTTTATAATGACATAAGAAATAAAACTTCTTTGTTATATATGAAGTTTGAACTGTATAGTGTGTACATACCAAAACTTTTAACATATAGTCAAGGGAACCAAATCTCCACAAGAACCCCACAAAATTTTGTCTTCGTTTATTGTAGATAGTTAATCTTTTTTATGACCCGCAAATGAGATAATTACGCGTTTGTACCTTATAATCTAGTGGCGAATGTTGACTGTTTGTAGGAAAAAAAATTGATCAAATTTGGAGCCTAACCCATGTTAGACGGTATTGAAAAATAAGTTTAGAAGACTCTATAGTCTATTCTACCTCAAAAGGTCTTCCCATGAAGCAAAAAAATAAGGAAAAAAAAAATAGATTAGGACGAGTTTGAACTTCCAATCACGTGCATTTGTGAATGTTAGAGCTAAAATAATTATATCATAAATTATGGGAAGATTTTGAACTTCCAATCATGTGCATTTGTGCATGTTAGATCTAAAATAATTATATCATGGTATTTTATAGTTGAAATTTCAAAGTGAAATGTTTGTTACTATGTGATCATTCTTCTTGTTTGGCTGGTAATGGTATAGTGGTGCATGGATCATTTATTGGTTATCTGTTAATTGATATGGGAATGGTATGGAAATGAATACATTTGAGATAGTAGTTGAACAATCTGACCTAACTCAACTAAATTTGAATTTGTTGTTGTCATGATATTACAAGAATCGGGGTTTGTTTTTTCTCCACTGTCAGAGTCCAAAATTTGTTGTCTCAATGCCACTATAAAATCTATTTTTTTTTTTTTTTTTCAGAAAGAAGTTTCTGGAGGTTCTTAGCACAATGGCGTATTTTTTTAGCCTTTATAGAATAGATGTTCGTTTCGGGCGGTATGTCTGTAGAGATACAAAATTTCACTGAGATTCAGTTAAAATATCCACCGTTGAAACTAATATACTAAAATGTTCAATTATTTAAAGATAAAAATCGGCATTTACTAAAATGAAGTATAAAAATAGGGCGCACACTCTAATTTTCTCAATTGGATGAGAAAAGGACATGGTAGGACTATCTTGGGCCAAAATGACTTTGTTGTGCATTTCTTTTAATAATGATATTTTTAGGAGTGTCAATGAGGTCTTGATCTATGGCGAAGAACTTATTGACCATGAAAAAAGTCCTAAATAATGATTTAATTTTTATTTTATGGTTAAGAGGCTCTTGACCTATGGTCAAGATGTCTTTAACACTCTTAAAAATGTCATGTTTAGAAAAATACACAAAAAGTCATTTTGGCCCAAGTTAGTCTTAGAAGAAATTTGATTTTTCATGGTATTTTTTCAAAAAAAAAATTGAAAAATCCAGAATTTTGAAATTGTTTGAAAAATCCTGGATTTCAATTAGAAAAATATCACTTCTAAAGTAACTAATCAAGTTATCTGAAGTAACTTCTCAGGTAACTTGATCTATTATCTCAATTAACTAGATTGGTTATCCTAAGTAACCTAACTAGTTATCTTCAGTACCATTTAAAAATACTAATTTTAAAGAAAAAGTGGTGTTTTTAAATATTTTTAAAAGTGTTATTTTTCTAAATCAAGCTGGGATTTTTTAAAAAATTCAACCCATCTGGAATTTTTCAATTTTTGGTATTGGAATTTTGTAAGAAGTCTTTGTCATTTTCTCCAATTGTATATGAGTTTTATAGGGCCTTACAAAACTGGGCTTTGTATAATTTTTGGGCGTTTAAGCCAAAATTAAACAATGACTGAATTTGCAAACTTATTTGAAAAAGGATTATTTTTCATATTTAATAAATCAAAATATATTGATTTATCTTATATGAAATTAATTTATTTTATATAAAATTAATTTATGTTTTAAGAAAAAAATTAACTAAAAAATAACTATTTATCAACATAAAATTATAAAATAGCCGATTATTAAATTTCTGTACAAAACGGCCATTTTAAAATTGATCTAGAGAAAAGGACATTTATTATAAATACTCATGAGTTTTTTGTGTTTGCTTACCCAAATGGACTATTGGGCTTTAACAACCCAAGTCCAGCACAATTCATATGCGGGCTCATGTCCACCTGAAGTTCCTGAATGAAAAAATTAGGTAGATGACCAATTTTTTAAATTGGTTTAAATAGATATACATTTTTTAAAAGTTATAACTAAATGTCTATTTTTTTTTTAAGCTTTAGTTGTGAAATATGTTGTATTTTCACTTTTGTCATTAAATGAGTTGGATATTTAACTATAAATTTTTGAGTTTGGTTATATATTGAGTTTTGGAACAAAAATTGATCAAATAACTAGTCAGCCTATCTTAACTTAACATTACTAGACTAATGCTATTTTGGTGTTTTACTGATTGAGGAGTATAAATGCTAGTTGGTTATATAATAATCATTATATGAATTAATGATATTAATAGCCCCTGAATTATACTGTTGTACTTTTTTATTGGGAAAAAGACACATAGTACTACCTTTTGATAAATAATACCAAGAATACTATGTCCAAACTTTTACTTATTTTTGTACTACATTTTTTCAGAAAAATAACAAATTCTTGCTAAGAAAGACCAAATAACGTCTTAGAATTTCTATTTTTTCTTGTTTCATTTTGCTACTAGTTTACTTGTAGCTGATCACTCTTAAAACTAATTACCAATTCATTATTAGAAATTATAAACTAATTTGGAAACTAAAAATAAAATTGGTTACTAAAAACCAACAACTATATTAGTTTTCATCATAAATATCATAACTATTTAATTAATAAAAACTGAAAACTAAATTAGTTTCTATCATAAACAGTAGAACTATTTGGTTAATTCAATTATTGATTACTAGAAACCAATTTGGTTATTGGAAACTAGTTGCCAGAATCCAAAATTTTATATATTTCTGTTGCTTTTACTTCAAAAATATAATTATTTAATTTGAGAACTTGATCATATTCTTCAGCGTCCTTGTTCAATGCCTCACCAAATTCTTGCTACAGGGCATTCTTCAAAAAAGAAATCACAATAGCTTTTAGGAAACTTTCATTGTTTCCTGTGATTTGAAAAAGAAACCATAATGGTTTCTAAGAAATTTTTGTGGTTTCCTGTGATTTACTTAGCTACAGGGCAATCTGCTAAAAAGAAACCACGATGGTTTCTTGTGATTTATTTAGCTACAGAAAATTCTACAAAAAGGAAACCATAATAGTTTCTCGAAAATGTTCATGATTTCATGTGATTTACTTACATACAGGATATTTAGAAACCACGATGGTTTCTCGTGATTTATTTAGCTATAGGACATTCTACAAAAAGAAAACCACAATGATTTCCCAGAAATGTTCATGGTTTCATGTGATTTACTTACGTACAGGATATTAGGCTAAAGGAAACCAAGATGGTTTCTCTGAAACCTTTATGCTTTCCTGTGATGATCCAACGGCTATAATGATGTGCATGAAAAGACGTATATTATTAATGCTATTTCTCTCTCTTACTTTTTAATATAAAAAAATGTGTAAAAAAAATTTTCATTAGCCAAATTGATACCTATGCATATGCAAAAAAAAAAAAAAAAAAAAATGGAAGACCTACTGGATTGGTGCCCTATATGTTTATACTATAATGTATAAATATAGAAATAGGTTGTAATTTCGAATTCGAAGACTGGAATTGTTTCATCATAAAATTTTAATTTTGTACATGTAGACTTGATGTAATTTTGAGGATGTGAAAGATAATATTTGAACATATAAGGGGTATTACTTCAATTATTTTCAAATTGTATCCTACATTCAGAATTATTATTTTATGGTGAAATGGTACTAGTTTGGGTCCTTTAGGGACTATATCCGAAGCCATAGATATACCTTAATTTTTTTGTGTGATAAAAATAGGCTCCTCAGATGAATAATATTAATAAAAACTAAAAAGATTCAATTATAGTATAAGTATAGAGAATTACAATTTCAAACTCCTCAAAAAAATGAGAATAAAAGTGGGTCGCAAACACAATAATAACAAGAATTATGAGCTGCATAATTCTCTAAAAGTAAAAACTAATTGCCTTCACTTGCTATTGAACTGCATTCTTGACGGGTAGACTATGATTCTAACACTAAATGAGATCCATGCCTGCTAAAAAGAAACCAATCCGTCTGCATTACAGATTTATATTAAAGAAAAAATCTCAGATTCAAGATTTAGTAAATGAAATTTAAAACTTACACAGATCAAAGATCAGGTGGTACAAAATTTACACAAATATGGTACTACAACCAGATCTAAATCTAGATTTATTAGAAAATTAGAAGGAAAAAAATGAAAAACTCCTCATCCCTGAAAGAGATCAGGAAGAATAGGGGAAGAGGAGGAGAGGCTGGAGAAAGAGATTAAATCACTTCCTCTCCGACCTCTTGTGAGAGCGACGATAGAAGTCTTTTGAGAGAGAAAAAGAATGGAGGCTAGGACATTTGATAAAGAAAAAGAGTTCAACTCATGAATAGATATACGTCAATTTTGTTTGTACTCTTCAAGTGCAAATTTTATTGTAGCTTTGAGCCCTCTTATGGATCGGGGGAATATATGAACCCCATGACAAGGTGGAGGTGTATATCTCATGTGGTTGCCTGTTTCAGTTCAGGGAAATAGAGGGGAAATTAAGGTAACTAGGAGTGTTTTGCCTTCACTTTACTTTTCTAGGAGTGATTATCAGAATTTCTTTTCTAGGAGCAAAAAATTACATTTCTAGCAGTTTTTGGAGAGAAAAAAAGCTCATTCCAAAAATGCCCTTATGCGATACCAAATTCTGTGACCACCTGTCACAATTTTTCGACAGCTTGTCATCTCAATTTTTTTTAAAGATTTTTTTTTAGAATAAGAAATTTTATTTATCATTGATACTAAATTCGAAGTAGTCACGATTTGTGACTCATGGTCACAATTTTGGGACTCAAGGTCACAGTATGTTTTACATCGTTACGAACATTATAAGATTTTGTTACCATAATTTGTACAGTCTTGACATATTATCGTGATTTGTGACTCCTAATAATAAAATTTGTGTCAACATTACAAATAAAAGATAAGTATTATTCCCTATTGACCAATAATGGCATAGTAATATTTGTGTAATATTTGTCTAATACAAATTTAATTTTATAAGAAAAATCATAATATTTTCTCTATTAGCAGTTAATATATGTGATATTAACAGTCATATAATTCATGACAGCCATAAATTTTGTACCATATAATCCTGATTTGTAAACACTGGTTACAAATTTTGTGTCTGCTTTACAAAAGCAAAAATCATTCACATTGGATAACAACTTGAATAGCTATATATATATGTGTGTATGTGTGTGTGTGTGTTTGTGTGTGATACCAACATATATAATTCATGATAGTCATAATTTTGTGCAACGAAACCTGATTTGTGACTGGTAGTCATAATATTTGTGCCTGTCTTACAAAAATTGCCATAATTTGTGACGATCTAACACATAAAAAACTGTCATTGTCACAAATCAATCCAATACACACAAAAATCAGTCCCAAAATCCATTTATAGTCACAAATTCAGTCCAAAATCTTTCAAAAAAACACACAACATTCCACCCATAGATTATTACATACTAAAATATTCAAGTCTTAACACAAACAAAGGCCATCAATGAGTAACAACTTTATTCAAGTAATTCATCAAGCACATGGAAGTCATTACAGAACTATAAAGTGAAAAAAAATTCACTCAAGTAATTTATCAAGTAGAAGGTAGGCAAAGCATAATAAAGAATTAAAAATCAACGAAGAAAGAGGTACGAAAAAAAGGTAGCCAAACCTTTTTCTTCCGAAACTTGCAAGGACGTTCTTGGTGGCCACTCGAGCTAGAACGGAGATATACGCGGCTCAAGATAGATGTGTCAGTAGAGATCTTGTAGTTAGAGCTGGAGATGTAGACGTGGCTGCTCGAGCTGATGGCCGAAGTCGAGTCCTCAGGGACGGCGGAGGTCATCTTGGTTGGTGACTTTTGGGAGCGAGTCCACTCCGTGAGTTTGCGAGGGTGGTAGAGAGGAAGAAGCATTGGAAGAGGTGGAGATGGGTTGGGTTTGGTCGGCTTGGGAGGGTCGAGTGTTCAGGCTACACGGCAGCTTAGGTGGCAATAGAGGAGAAAGAGCAGTTTAGGTTTAGGTTGAAAGAGGAGAATTTGATGTCGGGTAATGAGTTTTTTGAGCTGAGAGGGTATTTCAGTATTTTGGCTCTTCTTGGACTCCTAGAAAAGAAATTTTGAGAATCACTCCTAGAAAAGTAAAAAACGGGCAAAAGACTCCTACTTGACTTAAGTTCCCGAAACAGAGGTCTTCATGTTTATTTAAAATAAAAATAAAAATAACATAAAATGAATCCAACTCACCAACCTCAAAATTCTGAACCATGAAAAAAGGGACAGTTAATGTAAGATAAACATACATTTAAATGTAAACGAATCAGTCCCTTAAAAAAAAGAGTAAATGAATCAGTTTTCTTTTTTTTTTTTCAATAAAAAAAATTTCAATCATAACGGCTCTTTCAGTAATTATTGATAATAGTAAAAAAATGAAAGTAAACCGAAAATATAAATATAAAAACATAACAAAAACAAACACGTTAGAGAATTCATTAGCTTTCATAATTTGTATATCTTATAAAAAGTTTATAACCTGGTAAAAATTGGAAAATGAATTTAAACTTAAAAAGTATCACATACTCTTAGTTCTGTAATTTGGATAATTAGTTTTCCTTTTGGAATTATGATTGATTTGTTTGAGTTAAAGAACTTGCTCTTGAAGCCCCTTATGATTCACATAGTCTAGGGTGATTGGGTGAATGACCCTTTAATATAATTATTTGCACACGAATTTTCGTGAATACATGATATGTATTTCTTCTTGTCCATAACACTGTATGGATGATGATACGTATTCAAAAATTAGTACCAAATTTTGATAGTAGAGCTCGTGGTATCAGGTGTCTTAAAATGTCATTATGAAACTTACGTAAATAACGAAATTAAAATCTTTAAAATCCCATATTTATTATTATTTTTTATTAAAGACACTCACTCATTTAAATTTGATTAACATAATTAAATAAATACGTTGATATTCTCAAACCCTTGCATCCAAGATGGGATGTTGGGTGGACATTTCAAGGAAGAGGGTTCTCGGTGATCTTCAAGGTCTTCCTCTTGGTGTTGGGACTTAATTGGGATCTTTTTCCTGTAAAATCAATTAAGAAACAAAAAGCGAAATCCATCATTTTGTTAATTTTAATCAGCGTTTAGTAATCCACAATTGATCATAAATAAAATTCAAAATTATTGAAGTGTTTATAATTTCTGAGATCCTTCGTATACTTAATTAAATTGAGAAAACATGACTCAATTTTTTATTTCTTCTCATTCCTACCCAAACGCTTTCTTTTTACGTCATTTTTTATTATAGATTAATAAAGATAGCTTACTAAACTGTTCTTCTTTTAGTTTAGGAAAACTTGAAATGGAATGCATGTATACGCAATTTTAAGAAGAAAGGGTTTATTTTATTATAATTATTTTGGGTCTTTTTTTTATAATTTTTCCTATCAATTATACAGAGTATCTCAATATGCTCCTAAATGATTAGAAGTTTTAAATTTGCCCCATAAACTACTAACTGTGACTCCATTAGGCAAACTTACGAAAAGTTTCATTTTACTGTTTTCTGTCCAAAATAATTATTTAGATTTTCAATAAAATATTCTACAATTATAACACTTGTCGTTTTTTTTTTAAAATTTATTTGCCTAGTATAGTGATGATTTTACTAATTTGGGGGGTAAAGTTGAACTCTTTGATAGTTTGGGGAGTGTGCTGAAATTTTCTGTATAATTCGAGAGGCAAAATATAAGATAACCCTTAATATTCTTTCGGCCCTGAGGGAAAATAAATGTACTGTTTGAAGAGCAATAAAAAGGATTACCCTTCTTCAAATAGGACAGGCCAAGGGGCCCCAACCCCACGGGGGGGCAAAAGAAAGGGACAGTTAACACGCCCTCAAGCAGAGAGAGAGAGAGAGGACTCTAACAAAACCACTTGGGGATTTCACCACGTAGATTGGACAGTGACCCATTAATGCAAAGAACAACTAGGTGTAGGGTCCTTGAATAGGTCTATGAAAGATTAAAAGCAAAGTACAATTGTCTCTTGGCCACAGAAGTTCTAGGGAAAATTAACGAGACTTTAGCCAAGAAAAGAAAGCCGGGTAAATTTTAAGGTGCCCGCTATTCCTTTCCTCTCTTAAAATAGGTCAGACCACATTGATGATTATTTCACCTGAATTTTTGTTTTCAGCTAATATAAACGTAAGTTAGCACCAAATTATTTTAGGCGTAGCGGTAAAACACTCAAATTCTTTGTCAAGAGATCTCATCTTCAAACAATCACACTGTGTTTAGGACTTTATATCATTCCACCTTTCATTTCTTGGGATTTAGGTGGAGTGGTAACACACTCCGAATTCTTTCTCAAGAGGTCTCTTCTTTGAGACAAAAAATGGCGTCAGGGTTTTGTATCATTAATCTCTACCACACTACTAAAGTGTATTACTTTCATCATGTTAGAATAGCATGTCACGATATATGTCAAACGCAAGTTATTTTTCGTTTATGGATAATAGAATTATGAAGATCATCTCATACCTAGATATAGACTCATATTTTGTTCTTCTTAAATGTCGTTTTTCCTCTTTGTCCCACACCAGATTCATTGTTGAATAGAACTTTGTATTGTCTATACTATACTACATCAGTGTAATAAACTTCCCACCAAAAATATGGAAGTAAACAAATTAATGGCTTAACATTATATCCTATTAAATGTGTCTTATGAGCAAGTCGTTATGACAATAGAGAAGAGAAACTCCAATGGTGTCATTAACCATATTAGTAGACGTGCACCAATAAAAACCCACATAAAGTTCCCCAACATGAGGTCCCAATGCTTTCAAGTAATATCATGCAAGTGTTTCGAACGTTCCTAAACGAAATCCATACAGACGCCAAACCCAGGGCCCAATTGCCGGATCAAGGGACCATCTAAGCTATAATTTTGCCAGCTCATTTAGCTATAAAATTCTTATTCATAGATGGTTGTGCACTCAGGCGTTTTTAGCATTTTACCGAAACTCCGAGTCGAGCTGATGGAATTCGTGCTCCTCGACTGGTCTTGACCGTTTTCAGTTGGTAAAGGGCTTAGGAGTTCACAATTACTCTTAACTTGCCCTTTAGGACAGGGATTAAGGAGATACAAGAAGCAAGTCATGCATTCATTTTGATCTAATTGATATAGCCTTAGTTAAATAATTCAATTTCCACAAGTTAAGCACTGCTCAGCCTGCTTAAGACCAAAAACAGCCATCTGAAAAGAGAATCAATTAGTCACATTTCTCTTAACAAATACAGTGAAGTCAGTAATAAGTCATTATTTTTTTTATAAAAAAAAAGTACACAAATTTAGACCACAATCAATACTCGGTCATAATGCAACCGCACCTTCCAGACCTTTTGAAGCACACAATATTAAACCAAAAAGGGCTCAAATCTCGTTGAAACCATCAACACACTTTTCACTCTCATCATTTTCATAACACAACTATTAACTCCAAAGTCAAACGAATGACTAGGATAGAATTAGAATACACCTTTATCAAGATACACATTTCAATGCCCATAACAATATTTACAAAAAAAAAAAAATTAATTAAAATCAAACTGAAACTGAAACTATTCCCACATCCTCAACCCAAAAAAGAAAGACCAATTATCTTTTCTTCTTCCTCTTCTTCTTTTTCTTTCCTTAAACAAAAGTTGAATCTCATACATACATCACCACCTCATTATAACAACACAAAAAACAATAGAAACACAAAAAAAAAAAAAACAAAAACAAAAACAAAAACAAAAACAAAAAATGCTGAAATCTTTTCTTGAGGTAAAAACATGAGTTGGGTTTTTTTTTTCCTTATTATTTTTTTATTTATTTATACAGTTAATGTGGTGGTGCTTGGCAAGGAGGGAGGTTCTCTCTGAGAAGGGCTTCTCCAGAAGCCAGTGCTGTAAAACCTCTCCCACATCTCCTTCTCCAGCTCCTCCACCTCCTTATCCTCCTCCTCCTCCGTCGACCAAAACTCCGACACCTGGGACTTAAACTCCGACGAGACGACGTCGTCTCCGGACGAGACCGGGTGAATCTGGAGCTCCGACTCGTCGCAGCCGCACCCGCGCCACGGCCGCCGCGCCGGCGGCGGCAACAGGCCCCTCTTCATCATCTCCCGGCGGCGCTTCCTCCGCATGGCGCGGCGGCACAGCCCCGCCGGGACCTTGTAGATGGCGAGGACCAGGAGGTTGACGAGCCCGCACGGGCAGCAGCAGCACACGGCGGCGCACTCCGCCGCGGTCCCGCCGGCCACCTCGGCGAGCCGGGTGCTCCCGGACGACGAGGCTTGGGTCCTCAGCAAGGGCTGCCGCCGGTTCGACGAGGGCTGGCGCAGGATGATCTGCTTCGACATGGGTGTGGCGCAGAGCTGGCTGGCTGTTTGGGTCGCCAGAAAATGATAATCTTGGGAGTTTCTCGTAAAGTTTGGTCCTCTCTTGATCTGGGTCTTTTGTTTTGAGCACCAACGCAGACGAAAATGCGACTAATTACACAATCGAACTCGCTTCTTCTTCATTTTTTGACTGATTCTCTCCCAAATCGGAAAAAAGGGTCAAAAATCCAGGACCCATTTTAGAACCAGAATCGAAGCGAAACCCAGATTCTGTTTCTGGGTTTCGGAAACAGAGGAGGGAGAAAGAGAACAAACCCAATTCAATTTCGAACCCCTTTTCTTCAGAGCTCAGCCAAGATCAAAACGACGACGACGTTGGTGGTGGTGGTGGTGGTCGGGTTGGGATACGCTACGGGCGAGCCCAGCTGAAGCCACCCGAGGCCACCGGACTCCGAGGGTGGTGGAAATTCAAATGGGGGTTTTCTATTTTCTCCTTTATTTTTTTTTCCTTTTTTTGGGAGGGTATATATTATCTATGGTGGATTTTGGGAGTGGTTCTTGCTTTATTTAGGAAGAGTTCCTATAAATTTGGAAAGCTGAGAACAAAAACAGAGAGAGAGAGAGAGAGAGAGAGAGAGAGAGGAGGAAGAAGAAGAAGAAGGAGGGTGTAACAGAGAGTTGTGAGAGTATTTTATTTAGTGAGAAAAAGCGGTTCGAGACAAGGAAACGTGAGGGCAGGAAGCAGAGAGTCGGGAAAAACATGTCAGACACATATTCAAAGATAGATGTTTAAAAAAATTAAAAAAGAATAAAAAAACAAATTAATTTGTAATTAATTAGATGATATTAATGATAATTGTTGGGATGGATTGCATTAAGTTTTAATTCAAAATTCAATCGTAGACAACTAGTATCCCAATACCAGGAAAAATCTTAGTTTAGTCGGGTCTTATTCAACTATACAATCAGAAATCATAAATCAAATTAATATTTTTTTTTTTGGGTCTAAGACTCAACCTTATTGATAATTATACTTAAACACACGCTTCCTTTAAAAATAAAAAAATAAAAAACTCTTTACCATACATTTGTCAGTCTAATTGCACCCTTGATTCATATTTTTTTGAATTACGTTTTTTTTTTTTTTCAAAGAATCTAATTGTAGATTTTTTTAGTTTGATTTTTTTTCCCTTCTATATTGAAATTAATTTCCATAATAATAATTCGTGAAAACATTTGATCAAATTTGTAGAGGTAGTAACTAGTAAGGTTTATGTAAATATTTTGTGGAATAAAAAGGTGGAAGTCTTTAGATGTATACGACTATACGAGAGTCAAAATTGAAAAAGATTGTCCACTTTTTTGTTTTTTTATTCCTATCTTCAGTAAATTATTTAGTTGAAGATGAAGATGAGTATCTAAAACTTGAAGGTTTTAGTGAGAAGTCTTGAGTCACGCATAGTATAATACAAAGTCTTTAAAAAATGGTGTTATGTAAGTTAATTTAGGGTCTAGCATGTTAACTTTATTTTGACTGATTATATAATCGAATTTAATCAAAGGATTTTTGGCATGACTAGTCCCTGAATTTTTCGATAATTTTCAATGTATCTACTGAATTTTTTTTTTGGCAATTAGGACCCTAAATTTAGGATTTTTAGCATGATTAATCCCTGAATTTTTCGTTGATTTGTAATATATCCTCTGAACTTTTTTTTTGGCAATTAAGACCCTGAATTTAGGGTTTTTGGCATGATTAGCCTCTGAATTTTTCGCTGATTTGCAATATATCTCCTGAGTTATGTGCAAATTTTTTAAGGGCATAATGGTTATCTCACTTGGTTTAGAGACAAAAATAACAAATGGGAGTTTGGAGGGGAAAAAATAGTTTTAAAATTCAAAATTTTAAACAATTAAAGAATAAATTACAAATCAATAAAAAATTCAGGGGCTAATCATGCCAAAAACCCTAAATTCAGGGTCCTAATTGCCAAAAAAAAAAGTTCAGGGGATACATTATAAAAAATTCTAAATTCAGGGTCCTAATTGCCAAAAAATAAAGTTCAGGGGATACATTGCAAATCATCAAAAAATTCAGGGACTAATCATGCCAAAAACTCTTAATCAAATTTAACCTGCTTTGACATATATTTATGGTCTTATAGCAAAATGATTAAATTTTAGACCCAATTTAAATAAATATCCGTTTTATAAATATTATAACAAAATATTGGTATATGTGTTTATATACAAAGCATAAAAATTTATATACACAGTACATTAACTGAAATTAGTACATAAATATATCTACCAAGTGTAAAAATATATATACTTAGACATTTAGCTATAAAATTTAAAAAATAGACATCTACTTAATTAAATTTAAATTTCTCTATATTATTTTTATTTAAGACAAATTCAAATCGGTTAATTTCATGTGAGATCTAAGTCGTGTCATGATCTGAATTGTTACCCCTAAAGATACCTCTTATAAAAGGATGAAATGAAAATATTTTCTAAATTCATAAGTCGGTTAGAGCTTTCACTCATGTTAAAGGGACTTGGAATAGATTTTCAACTTTAATTGTTAATGTCATGAAAAATAAATTCAACGTTTTTGAATAAAAAAAGCTTCATAATTTATTGCTTTTCTCTCAAATGAATCCTAGTGGAATTTTCTAAATTCATATGACAGTTAGAGCTTTCACTTATGTTTTGGGCACTTAGGGTAGATTTTGAACTTGAGTTTTTACTATTATAAAACGGAATTTCACCTTTTTCAGATTAAAAAACTTCATAATTAGCTTTTCTCTCAAATGAATCCTAGTGGAGAAAAAGATCATACAATTGAATGAATTTTCCTTTCCTACCCCAACGAAAAAAAAAAGAAAAAAGCTTTGCCAACCAGGGAAGTATCAAAATAGGCTTCAAATATCCATAGCTGTATGATTATGTAGGGGCTCCTCTTAAAAGAAAGTAGGGTCTAAAGAAAAGAAAATAAAATACTTGGTATGATAATCTAGAACATGACTTTTTTTTAGGGGAGAACACGATAATTTATTCGTATGTTAATTTTTATTTTTTTTGAAAACTCGAACGCTATCCATAGACCTTACATAGCTATATAATTAAGTATGGGCCAAAGAAAGAGAGAACAAAACTAATTGGTAGGATACTCTATAGTCTATACACATGTAGTATTGAGTTTTTCTCACTATTTGTTCCTACATAAGGCAGGCATTATAAAATACAAGTCGATCAAATTCTGTCATCCAAAATTTAATTAACTTTTTCAACCAACTGATTTGATATTATTAATAGTAAACAATACCATACATACTCTCTTCTCTCTTAAAATATATATACAAACATGTAATCGAAACTTTAAAATTTTCATATGAATGTCACAATGGATTCCACCTAAGACTTCGGCATTTCTCATGCCATCCACTTCTTCTATTCATATTAGCTTCATTAACTTACAAAGAGTTCGTTGTTTTTTTTCTATATATTTTTTTAAAGTGTCACATCCCACTTTCAAAATCTTGTTTGTCATAATGTTAATGACTTTTTCAACCATTCAATTGAGAATATCCAATTCACCAAATGTACCCTTCAACAATATTCACAAAAACAAAAAATAGCATACAAACACATTTTCTAATACCTAAAATAAAACAAATGAGCAATCCAAATTCACCAAACGTGCCCGAATCATCTGTTTCTCAACATAAAATTTTTAGTATACAAAGAACATAAGAACAATCCAAAACTTCATAAAACGTGCCCTTCATTTACTTGATTTATAAAAAAATGTTTTTAACTCTTATTTTAAATTAAATTCTAACAAACAACAACTTAAAAATCTAATTTCCATACGCGTACTTAGGTCGGTCTTTTTTTTTTTTTTTTAATAGAAAAAGTATATATTTCTAGATAAGCTCCGGGTGGGCCATACCTGACGTGTCAATGCTAATCGTAGGACGTTACCAAACAAAAACTCACGCGCCAAGGAAAAGCGAGTAGGGAGGGACTACCATAATAATCGCCTGCAGGAAAGTACGTGGTAAGAGTGATGGTGACGTGTATTGTTGTGTGGAATGGGGAACACAGAAATTTTGCTGTATAATGCCTTTTTTTTTACTGTGGTAACACGTGTCGGCATTCAGTACGGTGGTTGGACAGATTTGAAAAAAAAGTGGAAAGTAGTAGGGGTCGTACCATATTAGGGTAGACTAGGGAACATCAGAATGCTGTCTCTTCGTCCACATTTTACCTGAACAAAAACCAGAGGGAACAGTACCTGGGCTGTCCACATGTGAATTTTCTTTGGGGGAATGGGTTTTAAGGTGGGCCCAGCCCAGGCCCAAAGTGGAGGCTCTCTGAGCAGGTGATATTGACTGTGTTGTAACATTATGCGATGAGTTTATAGATCTGTAGGAGGACCAGGACCCCCTCCAATTCTCCACTCTTTGTAATGTTTAGTCCTTTTTTTTTTTTTTTGCCCTTTTTTTGGTACAAACTACAATGTGCAGTTGTATAGTACAGAGCCACGTAGGCATTAATTTGGTTACACACGATGCATGTTGTTACTAAATTTGGCATTCTTGGTTTAGATCTGAAGTTTTTTTTCCCCCATAAATGAGAAAATTGCACAACTAGCCATTGTGTGTTTGTGAAATAGTGAAATTGGTAAATCTAGGTTAAATTTTACAATACTTATTATCGTTATTCCATTGTTACTTATTCTTGTAATTCCGCTGTGTATTATTCTTTTCTCGTCAAAATCTAAATTCCAAACAAAATCAAAGATCCAGAGAAAAACTAAGGATTGTTATTTAATATATGGGGCGCGTCTACAGTAGGGGCGCCCCTACGTAGGGCCCTGTCTATTCACCGTTGGATGGGAATCTGTTTATAAATAGATTCTCCACAGATTCCCGTTATTCCCCACAGATTCCCATCTAACGATAATTAAGGCATGACCCTACGTAGGGACGCCCCTACCGTAGCCATCCCCTTAATATATATATATATATTGATCATGAAAATATACCTGTAAACTCGAGAAAGCACAAGGGTCTTAGTCCGTCTTTCGCCTGACACACGAGAATCCGCTCTCATTAGCGTGGTATTTTAGCAGCCACTTTTTATGGAATAAGAAAAAAAATTATGATGTCACATTGTTCGCACTTGTTTTTCGAGTGGTAAAGGCTAGAAGTTGTCATAAAATAATGTGGATCTATGTCAAATAATATGCATGCAAGAGGTGACGAACTGGGTTGGCTCAAGTGGTAAGAGTACTCACTATCTGAGATTTTGATCATTGGTTCGAGTCATATGGGGTAGACGTGAAAACTCATTATCCCTAATAGGGTGGGGATTATGTAGCAGTAGGTATTTTTTTTTAGGGCGCGTCTACAGTAGGGGCGCCCCTACGTAGGGCCCTGTCTATTCACCGTTGGATGGGAATCTGTATATAAATAGATTCTCCACAGATTCCCGTTATTCCCCACAGATTCCCATCCAACGATAATTAAGGCATGACCCTACGTAGGGACGCCCCTACTGTAGCCATCCCCTTTCTTTTAATTTGTAATAATTTGAGGTCATTAGTTAAGCCCCACTTAGCAGCCACTTTTTATGGAATAAGAAAAAAAATTATGATGTCACATTGTTCGCACTTGTTTTTCAAGTAGTAAAGGCTAGAAGTTGTCATAAAATAATGTGGATCTATGTCAAATAATATGCATGTAAGAGGTGACAAACTGGGTTGGCTCAAGTAGTAAGAGTACTCACTATCTGAGATTTTGATCCTTGGTTCAAGTCATATGGGGTAGGCGTGAAAACTCATTATCCCTAATAGGGTGGGGATTGTGTAGCAGTAGGTATTTTTTTCCTTTAATTTGTAATAATTGGAAGTCATTAGTTAAGTCCCACTTTTTTTTTTAAAAAAAAAAAAAAATACATGCAAGAGCATATCCAATAGACATGCTAAATGTCATGCTAATGCTAAATTTTAGCATTTAGGTGAAAAATGGCTCTCTAATGGTTGGCATAGTTTTTAGCATGTGCTATTTGTTGTGCCAAATATAGTACAAAGTATATCACATGCTAAATTTTAACATATATTATTATTTACGACATTGCCATTATCTTTTTAATATATAAAATATTCATGTGTTTCATAATATTATCAAAATTCAATGTATGTATTTATTTTTTTATTAAATTTTATTTACAAGATTATCCTTACTAAATTATAATCAATTATAATTAATAGGTGAATATTTTTTTATTTATAGTCTTTTTTACATTGACTAATTTGTTCATTTATATAGAATATGAATACTTCTAAATTGGTAGATAAAGTTAATTTTTGTGATTAGTAATTAAATTATAAAATAGCAAGAGTATATAGTAGAAAAAAAATATTTTATACATAAAGTTAATGTTTAAAATATAAAATAAAAATTTTAACATATATGCATTGGAGCAAAATTCAAAAAGTGTATGCTAAATTTGACATTTCATGCTAGATTTAGCATTGACACACTATTTTTTAGCATAATGAATTGGAGTTGGTCTAAGATCCAATTTTGAAGTTATGTGGTTCGTAAAAAACTGGCATCAATATAACTTAGTACTCTTTGTAAGACTTATACTGGTTTTTCTAAGTTCCCAATTTAATGATCTTGGCAATTTAATTCTTAACTTTCTAATGGTGTCTGATAGCCCAAGATTGACTATCCAAGAGGGAGGTGAATTGGGTTTTAAAACTTTTTTAGAAACTTTTTAACTATGTAAAACTATAGACCACTCTTTTGAAATTTTTAAGCTAAATAAATGATAATACCAAGCATATAGTAATAATATCAAGAATATTAATCACACTATATATCAAACACTCAATCAAGTAGCTTGCGATAACGTAAAGAGTGCAGAGATAGAGAAAATACAAACTCAGTTTTTACGAGGTTCGACAAACATGACGATTTACCTACGTCCTCAGCCCTCGGCAACTTACTTCGAGCTTTCCACTATCGGATCAAGATTATAGGCTTGACCGACCCTTGTACAAACGAAGTGAATCTTCTTAGGCTCACTCAACCTTTACAATAGTTTTGAATCCGGCTCTATCACGCCTAACTACGGATTATTTAGACTTCGGTGCCAATCTCACCTATACCGGATTGTTTAGATAATGGTGCCAATCTCACTAACTCACGGGTTGTTTAGACTCTAGTGATAACCTAACCTACACTCAGATTGTTTAGACTTCGGTGACAATCTCACATAAATCGGGTTGTTTAGACTCTGGTGACAACCTCACCTATTCACGGATTATGCACGGATTATTTATGACTCCAGTGTCAACCTTACCTCACACTCAAATGATTTTTCAATATAAGAGTGAACACACTCAAGAAATCTCTATACAAAAGTAATAAATACAATTTTAGCTTAGGAGATTTGATAATAATGCACAATATATGCTCTAAGATTGGCTCAATATGATTTGAAAGTTAATTCAATGTAAGAATAGGCTTTTGTACTTTGAAAGTAGTTGGATAACAATTTAGGTTCATGCAAAGTCTTTTTGAAGTCTTAAAATAGCTTCTATTTATAAGTTTGTATGAAAACTAACCGTTTCTAATCATTTGAAATAGTCTCTGGAGTTTTCAGTAGACTGTCGGTAGACCGGTAAAGTTTCCAGTAGATTCCTGAAACTAGCCGTTGGAAGTGCAGTTGTAACGGTCGAAAACTAACGGTCAAAAATGAAATTTTCGTTCTACCAGGCGGTCTACTGATGGTTATTTCCGGTCTACTGGTAGGCATTTCCGATCCACCTATGATTTTCAATTTTTGATAGCTTTTTGGCGTTCTTACAAATTCTGATAGCTTTTGGCATTTTTCAAAATCTGACTTCTAAACTTGTTTTAAACACTTTAAAAACATTAGAAATCAATTTGAAAAGAATATTTTGACTATTGCAAACTTATTTTAGATTCACAAAGATTTTTAACAATAATTTAGAAGGTGTTCATACCAAACATATTCCAGTTTACAAATAGAAAAATCTCTTTTTAGCCTATTTTAAATAGCCAAATATATTTGTAACTTATTTAAACTTAAGAAATCATGTTTTAAAGAATATTTTGCCCATTCAAATAAATCATTATTTTCTATTTTCAAATTTCTATAAAATAGTCATTTTTTGTTTAAGATAGTTTGAAAATTCTTTTGAAAAGTATGAGCCAATGCAAAGAGAATTTATGTAGAATGAACTAAATTAATTACAAGACTAAATATGAATATATCCTATCTAAGCATAGTCTTGTATCCTGATTGTCCATCTTCAAGCTTGATTCAAATAAGTCCAATATGCATCCATCTTCAAGTTTGATTCCTTGATCAACTTGAGTTATAATTTTTAAAGCTATTTCACTATACACTCAAGTTAAATCATTAGCACTAAATCAAATATTTATTATTTTCAAAATAGGAGTGAGTAAGATTGAACCCTTAATTTTCCAACAATGTCTGTAGCACAAAGAAACTTGAAAATTTTCCATTGAAAAGCAAAATCCACGTGTAAATCACTTAGGCCTTTCATTTAATTGGCATAGCAAGTCAAAATTTTAGCACCAATACACTCTTCAGATGTTGTCTACATTGAAACGTTGCTATTAAAAATATGGATCTAAAAAATAAAAATAATGAGATGGTTAGTTCCATTAATTTAGTCTTTTGAAACTAACCCAATTCACATTTTACTCTCGACTTCATAATGTCCTCGATTTGGTCATGAAACTACATTTCAGTTTAAACAATCATTTTATGAATTAAAAGGCAAAATTTAAAGAGAATAAACATAATTTTGGATATTAAAATGTGAATAAACATAATTTAGGAAAGTAAAATGTGACATTTAAAGATTTATGAGCTAAAACTAAGACAGAATATAAATCGGGTTCTAAGTTTGTGATATTATGAAAATCATGGAGCAAATAGGATTTGGGTTATTTTGGGGTTAAAAATAAGATTAACCCGAAAAAGTACTAACATAGGATAAGGTATATTTCTTATTAGGGAAACAGAAGTGTAAATTTTAATTCATCAATTATGATTTTGAGGCATTATATATTACCACTAATATTGTTATTTTTGTATTTAAAATTTAAAAAATTAAATGAAAATTTTGTAAACATCTTGATAAAATCTCTATAATTTGTTTTCATCTTTAGGAAAAAAATAGTCATTTTACTCCCTGACATTTGTATTTAATTACCCTCTAAATGGTAAAATGTTCCTTTTTTGCCCTTTAACACTAACACAGTGGGTCTTAACTAATTATCACCACTTATTATAAAGGTAGAGGAAAATAACTCACATACCTGTCACTACCAAGTTTAAACTCCTGACCCCCCAAACTCACACGCGCATCCCTCAAACCTTAGACCAATGGTAAAATAGTCCTTATTTGCCCTCTAACACTTTGCCCTCTAACACTAACACAACTAGAAAATTGGATAATAACAAAATAAGCATTTTACTTTTTAAAGTGTTAAATAAATGCAGTCACTATTTTTTTTGGGCAATTTCAGATATATATATAAGACTTAATATAAGTATGATATAAATATCGAATAGGTGATTTTCTCTCTTGATCAACCTAGATAAGTATAAGACTATCTTGATGGGCTGAGGCAGACAGGCTTAATTATGTCACACGAGCTTAGTTGCGTGACCAAGTCAAATAATTGTGTCGTGCCAACCAAAACTTTGTCCAATCAATTATTAGATACTTGAATATTTTGCACCAAGAGGAAGGCAAAAGCCAAATTAAAATCTAGAGAGCTTATCCAATCCCTACTCCACAAGTAACTAAACCAAATCCTAGAACAAAATTCGGGAAACATCTGGAATATGATATTAGCTTAATATAATAGACATTATAATTGCCTTCTCAATGGGTGTAGAAGCATTTGTATGGAGGCATGTGGCTAACGTAATTGTTACCTTTTTAGACGTGAAACATTTGACAGAAAAGGGCAAGACATTCAAAATATATCACTAAATATTATTAACAAGTGTACCTGCTTTGAACAGTAAAACACTTGGGCCCTCGATTATAAGGGAAATTCTGTTTATTTTTATTTTTATTTTTATTTTTTTTATACCTTTTAAATGTATTACTCTAAACTATGTCAATCCATACTTTTGAACAATACGTAATTTGAAGTAGTAGATTTTCTTCATTCGTCAAATTCAGTACTGTAGAGGCTAAAATCTGCAATCAGATTTTTTAAGAGTCCATGATCACTTGTGAGTGTCAAGTCTTGACAGAGAGAGTGGAATTGTCAGATTGGGGTTGTGTTCACAGGATTTACCTACATAACAAACTGAATAATCCACTCGATATAATAATCAAAATACAAACAACTCATTATAATATATGAATAATAGAAAAAACTGTTGCATTCGAGTAATAATCAAGAGGTTACATAAAACCCAACAAGGGATATATTTGGAAGTTTATATGACGTACTTATTTGCTCTTTAAGGTCATCCTCCACTAATAGAGTTGGTTTTTTTGGTCGATATTGTGACGAATCTCTTGCATAAATAGATCTTGAAGTACATAAAATCTTTAAATTTGGAAGATAAAAGTCTTAAATCTAAAAGATATAGTCATGAAAAATTGTATGAAAATAAATAAAACGTATACAATCCACATAGATCTATAATTCGGTGGGACAAAATACCCAATCATGCCTTCACATCTGGAGAATTAAGGATTGTTAAAAAAAAAAAAAAAACAAATAAAAATAGTGGATAAGTGAGACCCAGATTTTCTTAGAAAATCTTGATATATTGGATAATTTCTTCTGAAATAGCGGGGAACAAAAATAATAATTAAGATATAATTCAAGACAGCAAAATGATGCATTGCAAAATTAAAAGGCCAAAATGATTACTTACTGTGTAATTTAAGAGTCAGTAGTAAAAATATCCCTGAAGCAAATAGATATCTGTTAATTTTGGTATGTAAGATTTATGGAGTTCCTAATTAGTAGTTGACTATTTTCAATGTTTAAAATCATAATAATTTTGTCACAAAACAATAAAAATTTTATATGGATGACGAGATTTTTTTACCCTTTCCCGTGCTGAATGTGATGGTGAGTTGTTTGACTTTGCACATACAATTGTCTGTTAAGAGAAAAGTGAGGATGAAAAAATAATTAAATAATCTTAAGTCGAAATATATACGCATATTGTATAGAATGTGATGGACCGTGATTTTATCCTCCATTGTATAATTATTATATAATATTGCTGAGGTCAAATTAAATCCCCCTTCAGCCTTCAAATAGCTCTTACTTGTTGCGTAAGGCCATAGAATCTTAAAGCATTTTAAAATAAGTTACTCACTAATGATGACACAGAAATATATTATAATTTATTGTATCAAACGTATAAGATCTATATAAGAATTCACGGGAAAAGGAAAAACTTTGCCATGCTTGCCACTTTATTATGTCATGTTCTTGTATATGTACGAATACAAATAATGTACCCCTCAAAAAAAAAATGTATAAATACCTATAGATTCTATAACGACTAAATTGAAAAAAATAAAAATAAAAATAAATACTCATTATTTAATATTTTTCTCTCTCCAACTTTTATCATAAAAAATGTTCGTGATGAATTTTAATTGAACAAAATAATACCTATGGATAGGTAAAAAAAAATACCTACTGAATTGATGCCCATATATATATACACACATATATTGGTTCCCAATCCAATATGTATTTTTTTTACTTATCTGTAGATACTTCTTTTTTTAGCCATTGGATCATAATCTAATGACTACCATAATGTGGGTAATTGAGAAAAAATAATAATAAAAATAATACCCATTATTTAATATTTTTCTCTCTCTAACTTTTATCATTAAAAAAACGTGCGTGATGAATTTTAATTAAGCAAAATAATATCTATGGATAAGTAAAAAAAAAAAAAAACTACTAGATTGGTGCCGAATATAGCTAGGGATCATGAAAGGCTATTTTTTTTTCAAAAGCATTGCCCTACGTAGTGTACTATTATACATGCCTATGAGGTAGAGCTTCTTTCTACATATTAAGGATTGTTTGGATACATTTTTTTATTGTTTAAAATAAAAATAGTGGTTATATCTTCTCAAGAATTTAGTTGGAAAGATCTTCACCTTCTATTTTATTAAAAAAAAAATAAAAATGTATCCAAACAAATCTTTTATGTTATTTTTATTTTTAATCTCGAAAAGAATTAAAAGAAAAAAAAAATGCAATTTTGATTTAATACGTAGAGAACAATTTTCTTTTTCCTCTTTTATATCTATGATTCACATAGAGATGTCAAATAGGCTAGGCCGCCCATTTAGCATAAGGGCATGGCACGAAAAAATCCATGTCGAGCATGGCACGATACGAGATGATTTTGGGCCATGCCAAGTATGATACGAGATATTGGACCGTGCCGAGCTTTAGTTTTTGGGCACTATGGACCAGCACAGTATGACACAACCTTAGGTACGAGTACGACACAAGCACGATACGACTCAAAAAGCACGAATCTAAATACTTTAAAAAATATTTATTTTTATTTATTATATTATTTATATATGTAAATTTTGTATGGCTTTTTGGTTTTTAATAATCTCCCTTTTTTATTTGTTCTTTTAAAATAATTTTGCATTAGTGATTTTTAGTTGAATATTTTCTTTTCAAATAACTATGGGTATATTACATATTTTATTTTTAAAATATAATTATTCAATTAAATATTTTTTAAAAAGTCATACAATATCGACTATCACAACAATTTAATAGGTCGACCGAAAATTGATACAAAGATACACTAACACGTTTAGCACACTACATTCGGCACGATAAGGGTCTAACACAAGTATGAGCACACGAACACAGCACGAGATGTACCTATGCCTGTGGGTCCTCCCGGACCTAGAGTTTTGAAACTTGAGCCAACACGAGTACGACACGATATTTTGTTAGGCCGTGCCAAGCACAATACAAGGCACAAGCGGACTTACTTTTCACGGATCGGGCCAGCACAGTACGACCCATTTGACGTCTCTAGATTCATATAACGATTGAATAAGAAAAGTAACATCCAGTGGCAGAGGAACATATTTGCCCCCCTGACATTTATTGATTTAAAAGTAAACTATATTTAAATTTATTGACATTTAGTTAAAAAATTAAGGATTGTCCCACCTAAAATTATGGTTTATACACTTGCCTCCCCTAATGTTATAGTTTATACAATTGCCTCTCTAAAATTATGGTTTATAGACTTGCCTTTGTTAATATGTAATTCATTTTGAATTTTTTGCCCTTTTATTCTCTTTAAGAAATTTACATTTTTCCCTCCCTCAAATTCGATCCTGGTTTCGCTACTGGTAACATTTATTCTTAATCATGTTTACTATTTAGAGGTAGGAGTTTTCTTTTTTAGCCAAAATCAGGATAATTGAAAATGTGATTAAATATGATTATCCAGTTTCCTACTATATGAAATAATAATTACTGCAATATGGTTTTTATGCACTATATTGTTCAATACGATATAAATCTATATTTATATTAAAATGTAAACTGGCACTAATCATACTTATATTTGCTTTTCTTGCCCTATAACTTCATCTTGAGAGTTTTTCTTTTTCTTGATTTCTTTCCCACTAGAGAAAGAGATATTCCATTGATCTCCCTTTCTTATAAGATTTCTCTGTTAATTTTTCTTTTTCTTTTTTTAATAATATTTCAATTTGTGTGAATGTGATCTTTGTTCCTATAAATCTATGAGGTTTTCGTCCTACTAGAATCTAGATCTGTGTAGGTCTTGAATATTTTTGTTGTTATTCTTCATTCATTATGGTTTTCTTTTTATATCTAAACTTTTTAAAATTCATATTTGGAAGAATTCACGTCGCTGTTAAAGATCACTCTCTGTAAAAAATCCATATAAAATCATATCAATCAACGAGTCAACTCAGATGATGGATGGTGACTTAAAAGAGCGAAAGAGATTTCTCTGGAGGAGCTCTAATCATGTCTGTTGTAGATTTATATGCATGTCACCTATATTTTGTACACAATACTCTTTCCTCAATAGGCGCCAATCAAATATAATAGCTTGATCTATTGTTTACTGTTATGGTTTGTTTGTAGTATGATTTTTATTGATTAATTATAATAAAATATTTAGCCTACAGTAGGGGCGCCCCTACGTAGGGCCCTGTCTATTCACCGTTGGATGGGAATTTGTATATAAATAGATTCTCCACAGATTCCCGTTATTCTCCACAGATTCCCATCCAACGATAATTAAAGCATGACCCTACGTAGGGACGCCCCTACCGTAGCCATCCCCAAATATTTATATTTTTAAAATAAACGAAAAGGTTTATATCACTTTAATTTAGCTTCTTTGATAAATAGCATTTATACGCAACTTGCATATAATATATTAATAATGTAATATTGTAAATTTCAACTTACCCTGAAAATATATTGATGCCAATTTCTGTGAATCTTCTTAACTATCACATAGTATTACAGTTATAGTCATACTTCAAGTATTATGTAGCCCAAAGGATATAATTAGGCAAAATTTATACTTTCTTTTAAAAAGGCAAAATTTATACTATGATACTGATTGCAAAGCATATACAGGCTGAATTCTTTGCTTATGAGTTATGACAATGTTGCATAAATTACATTGCATCATATTTTCAAAAAAGGAATTTTTTTTTTTTAAAAAAAAAAGGAAAGGTTTCATGCTTACATTGCATTACATTTAGTTCCAAATGACATAATTACAAACAATAATGTTACTTTACATTTGTACATTTCAATGTCAAATGGCATAATTAGATTCCGTGAAAAAAGAAAGAATACACACTTAACAAAAAGGACCGCCCTAATTTCTTCTTTTTTTTTTGAAGCAAGGACCACCCTAAATAAAAGTCTTAGATTTCGACGTGTACATAGATCCCATTTATAGAATCATAAGTGGAGAATTCCAAAATTTAAAAAGTAAACTACAAACTAATGAAAAATCATAAGTACTTCCAATATTCACAAGGCCCAATAGAAATTTGAACCCTTTCTGGCTATGACCCTATCCCCACCAAACACGAGAAACTTCAAGAAAATGATCAATAAATATGGTGATGGGCCAGTTTATTCTTAATAATCCCTCTATATAAAACTTGCCTATTGGCTGGCATGGTGTCCTTAACTTCATGGCTATGACCCTTGTTTGGGACACCCTTAGCCTGCTTTTCCACCTGTCTTTTCCGGTATTCCTTGTTATTTGAGGACGGTTCTACTACATCATCTGCAAATCTAACCGTTTTATTATTGCATGTTCTCTTCACAGTTCCTATAATTCAAAAAATAAATTAAAAAAAAATCCCATCAACTTAAATCCAACAATTATGAACACAAAAATATCTATCAATCAATACTAAAAAATTAAACAGTGTGACAAATTAAGGACATTTTATAAATGATATATATCATTTCCTTTTAAATTAAATTACGTTTAAGAAAAGGTACCCAAAAAAATAAAATAAAAAAATTTACATACCAATCCCAAAACTTCTTTTGCCATTACCCAATTCAAATTCAATGTCTTTCATAAAGTCAGAAAGGACACGCTTATGGACTTGATGAACAAGAAGAACAACACTTCCTGTGACTGCAAAGACCGCCATGAACCCAACTCCTATAGACCTTTCCATCTTTCTCTCTCTCTCTCTCTATATATATATATATATGTCTCTATGTATATATGTATTAGTGCATATAAAGTTGGGAGTTCAATATGGATCAAATACCTTGAACAACATTTTTTGAGGTTTTACAGGAAAGAACATGGAACAACAATAAGAGAAAGTACTATATAAGAGGATGACCATTCCTAGGAAGAAGAAAGTTAGAAAAAGAGAAGTTTGTTGGGTTTATTCTATTTTATTTTAATTTATTTTCGTGATAATAATGTGAAAAGGAGAAAAAAAAGAAATTGGGTTTTGGAAATATGGGCGGCATGAACAAGGAAAGATGAATATTGAATACCATTTATGACTAAGAGACTTTGTTTGTTAAAGGGAAAAGGGCTGTTAAAAACTCATTTCTTTTTTTGGTTAGAAAATGACGGCTTAACTTAACATTTTTTATCTGTCTTATCCTCTACCTCTAAATTATTTGGTAAGCAACTTGACTTAAAATATCTAAGCTTTCTTGTGGTTAATTAAATTGTGGATTAATTCGTATTGTATAATTTGAGAAATAGATTTGTTTGGGGCTAAAAGAAGGGACCATAGATTTCTTTTCTTATCTTTTTTTTTTTCTTTTTTTTTGACTTGGTAAATTTGACTCACTATGTGACTATAATCCAGATCCATTATTGTTGTTGATGCTAAATATGGTTCCTAAACATTGCCTTGGAAAAAAAAAATGGTGGGCAATTCATTGTAATTACAACAAATCAATATCAATTTTATCTTTCTGTTCCTGGGGGGAATTAAGAGACCCAAATGGGATTTTTTTAAAAAAAATTTTCAGTTCAACGGAGGCGATGAACAAGAAAAATGAATCAATAAGCATAAGTAGCGACTAAAATTTTAAATTATTCAAATAAAAGATTTAATAAACTAATGAATAAAGAGATAAAAAGCATAATATGTCCTTTTATGAAATATGGGCCGACCAGAATTTTGTTAATCGTGGCCCAGGACTAACTGTTTAGCGCGTCTTGAAAAAACCGTTCCAACTACCTTCCAGTTGATGACGTGGCTTTTTTCGTCTGACAACATTGCCCTCCTTTAACAATTCTTATACGTTCCTTGTTAGGACTTTGGAGGTTACTTTACAAAACAAAACGTCACCTAATTGGTTGAGTGTACTGTAATCTAGTGGATGAACACTCTCTTGGATTGTTATCTCACAGCTCTATTCAATTAAAAAGAGGAGATTTTTTTGTTAATGATCAAAATATGAATGACATATTAATTAAGCATCATCGAAATCCTCTATTACTGTATGTAAAGATTTGAGATTTCTAACATTCATAACCCATATACCCACAAAAAATAAATATAACAAAAGAAGAAAAAAAAAGATTAAACAAAAAAAAAAAAGAACCTATTATACTTGGACTAAAGCACTAACCATGTACATACTAATCAGCTGGTGATATGTGATCAACTTAACTTGATATGATTGATTGAATTTAGTGAATAACCACACTAAATATTAATATCTTATCTTATAGTTAATTATGCTCTTCTATAAAATTAAATTACAAAAAGATTGAGGAAAATTTATTCCTAGACCTTTTTTAAAAAGGGAAAAAAAAATTCATTTGTTGTACCTATACACCAGAAATCAAATACAATATCAGCTATGCTTAAAGAATGATGAGAAGAATTTTGCTGTGATTTGTTACATTTTAATTTGGTGATCAAGAAAAGGAAGAATGTTGTGGGGGGTGGTGCAGGAAAGGATAGAAAAATTTCTTAGGGTTTTATTTGGAACCCATATTTTAGAGAGGAAAGAAAAAAAAAATTTAAAAGGATTTCATTTTTTCAGTTTGAATTTTAACAAATAAATGGGAGAAGGTTTAGAAAAAATTGGAAAAAAATTTTATGTTAGTTTGGAGAATTTAGAACAATTATAAACAATTGAGAAAGATAGAAATTTCAAACAAATATTTTATAGTATTTCGAAAATATTTCCCCTATCTTTTTTCCTTTAGTTTTCTCTCATTATTTTCTCAACAAAATCCAAGTTCCAAACGTAACTTTTTTTTTTAAGACTGAAAAAAGAAAAAGTTGAAGCAAGAAAGGAAAGAAATGGGAAAGAAAAAAGTGGGAAGCAAGAAAAAGAAAGACTAAAGAATGAAAAAAAAAAAAAAATCTCTTTTGTCATTGAGGAATGGGTTAGAAGAGTAGCCAAAATAGATTACTTGACTCTCCTTTCTTCGTAAATTCCTGTTGAAATTGTTGGGCAATGAAAATGTGAGATTTCTTATTTTTATTTTCTATTTTTTTTTTGAAACATATCCAAAAAGTGGGATTTTGATGCTTCATGCATGGATTAAGTAGTTTCATTCATTTGCGGGCTTCCCTTTTACTTTTTAAATGAATTGTGTAAAAACTCATGTACCGTGGGAATGCTAAAATATCCTAGCTAATTCAAGTTCAATGTCTTCTAGGAAATTAGAGAGGAGACCCTACGGACTATTGATGTAGGATAAGATAAAAATTAGAAAAAAAATGGGTAGAAGAGCACATGGTGACAGAATTTAGGGAAAAATAGGAGAATTAGTAGAAGATCAATAGAATTTAAACAAGAATTTAGAGAGAAAAATCTAATAATTCAATATTAATTCATTTAATCATAGTCTGAAAAATTATTATACAACTAAAATCTATTTATAGATAGACAATTGGACATAACTAGGAAACTGAACGCGTTCTAGAAACTAATAGAAATAGAAAATTTATAGTTAATTACTCAAAATTAAAATACCCTAATAATTAAATAAAACCTAAATAATAATAGTATAATAATTATAAAAATCCTAATTATACTAGCATATTCCGCATCAACTATATATCTAAGTAAGAAGAACGGCACTTCCTATGACCACGGCCATGAACCCAAGTTAGCCATCTCCCATGGATCATATATATCTATGTATAAGGAGCCTTAAATAGTGATTTAGAAAAAGAAAAATCACTATGAATAGGTAAAATACATTTTATATGGGTTATATATATATGACATTAACAACCATGGCTTCAACTTCTTGAGTTTTGTTCTCCTCTGTTTGGTTGATAATGATAATTTGAAAAAGAAATTGGCTGGAGATTTTTATTTGGTTTTGAATTGTTCACTTGGTTTAGTAGGATTTTCTTTTTACTTTTTTTTTTTATATTTTATATCTTTATTTTTTTGAATTCTTATTATTATGAAATTTATGCATATACTAGTCTAATTAGGATTTGAACTCCTCTCTCCCACACATTTACATATACTCATAAGAATTCTAGATAAATTGAGCTAGCTTTATTAGTTTTCTTTTTACTCTTTTTTCAAGGTTCAAGTCTTCAATAAAGAGCAAGAGGACCCACATTTTTTTTTTTTGTTTTCTCTTTGTTTTTGCATTGTATTATTATCTGATCTTTACCGGATTTTTGTTAACAATTTAAATAGTTCAACCTATTTCAAACATTAGTAAAATTTCCTAGGCTTCATTTATACTTATCTAGATAAATCCAAAAAGTCCTCTCCTATTTTTGTAATCACAAAACTCAATTGATTTTTTGGGCCAGATGGATCCAATGAATCCCATATAACAAGGTGTTATATATGTACAAAGGTCATGAATAGCAGGTTAGATGGAAAAGAGAATATATGTACAAAGGTCATGAATAGCAGGTTAGATGGAAAAGAGAATAAAAACTAATAATTATATGGAATACAAATATCACTCATCATATTGCATATTGCATTTAATCGCATCTTTAAGTCAATTATGATTGAGTGTAGTAGCTCGGTTCATGAATATTTGAGATCCACGTCTGCATCCAGTTATTACTCTGGTCTACAAAGACGTGTTCGAGCACTAGTTACTGACAAATTAACACATTAACGCATTAGAATCATAATACTTAAGGACCAATTGTGCCAACGAATCAAATAACAAAGTGAACTTTAGCTAATTATATAGAACTTGGGAAAAAGTGATTGTTTTATTTTCCAGTGTGGGACTTGCGTATACGTATTTAACGTCGAAGGAGGAGACAATCTTTCTTATCACAAGAAGCCTCACATCTTAATTTGACACTAAGACCTCAAATCAAAAGCACGACAAATCAAAGAGGAGATTAGAGTGAGTAGCATTTATTGGGTTTAAGTTTTCACTCTTTGCAGTTTCTTTTAACCTTTTGCCTTTTGTTTTGTATCAGTTTTTATTACAAATTTCAAATTTTTCCCTAATCTTCTTCTATTTGGTTGAGATTTTTCTACAGTCTACTAACTTGTTTGGCATTTTAGTACAAAACAATAATACTTTAAAATATATTTATCTAGCTCTTATGTAACAAAAGTTGAATTTTGAAAAATTCAGGGATTCACTTTCATTTTTTATTTTTTGTTTTTTTAAATAGAAAAATGGAAATTTTTTTTTGAAGTTTGCTTGACAACCTTGTTTTTATTTTTTGTTTTTAAAAATTGTTACCAAAAGTTTCAAAAAAAGTGGTAATAAAAAATTTCTAATACCTTTATTTTTTTAAACAAATTTCAAAAACAAAAGAACATACAAATATTTGTATACAAGTACATATATATATATGTGTATATACATATACAAATACGAGTTTTTATGACTTTCTCAATCGTTATTTGCACTTTTTAATTTTTGGAAACAAGTAGTGAAATAAAACTTGCCAAAAATATTTTTTGTTTTTAAAAATTGAAAACCAAAACAAAATTTTTACTTCTATTTTCAATTTATTTAAACAAAAAACTAGAAATGAATCCAAACAAGCCCTCAACTGCTATTTATATAAGAACTCAACTTTTTAAAAACTCAGTTGTGGTATCCACAAATAAACTTAATTTAAGCTTAGCTACTATGACATGAGGGAAACGTAAGGGTTGCAAGGAGATTTTGCATATAAAAACCGCAGACAAACTTATAAATACAAAATAAAGTTGGACAAAAGTACTAAATAAATAAACCCTTTTCGAAATAAAATCCCAATTGAAAAATTTGGACTAGTTTGGTAATGTTTGAGTATTCCTTTTATGAAAGAGAAAAAAAAAGCTGCTTTGATTCAAATTCGAACAAAATAAGAAGCATCCGATCCAGTCCAAATATTGCAATTTAGATAATAGTTTTATATTGTATTAGACTTATTAGTCGTTTTTAGCTTACAAAACAAACTTATCTGAGCAAAAGCTGGACTAATATGTATCCCCTAATTTGTGTTTGTTTCTTGTATGATGTAGGAGAAAAATCGCAAGATTCCCTAAAAACCAAGTAGGGTTTGAAGCCTAAAAACATGAATGCTCATAGGTTGGGCGATTATTGTTTGGCTAAAGATTAAGACACCAAAATCCTACACAAAAAACTTACACTAATGATGTAGCATTATTTTTAGCCATATAACTTTAAGTGACGCGATCTCACTTTAAAATTAAGATTGATTGAAATGCATACTATATCACGTGGTATAAGTTTTTTGTGCAAGTATTTTGATGTCCTTATCATTAGTCTTATTTTACCTTGTTTTAATAGTGGAAATATGGTGTTAGGAATTCCAACTGTTATCACAAAATTGAGGGTTAATGATATAAAAATACATTAATTTTAAACTTTTTTTCAAAATATACCCTGATTTTTTGAATTTTGCAAAGTAATAGCCTTAATTTTAAAATCCTGCAAATTAATACTCCAGCTTTTGAATTTTACAAATTAATATCTTGACATTTACAATTTCTCTAAATTAATACCTTGACTTTTTTTGTTTACAAATTCGTACCAAAGGCAAGTTAAAAGATACAAATAACCCTGTTTAGCTATCATTCCAATTTTTTTAATTTTTTTTGAATGAAAAGTTAAATAAACTAATTTTATTAGTGTTTAAAGTTCTTATTTTGTAAATGAGGGGTACTACTTTTTTTTTTATTATTAAAATTAATAATAATAAAATTTCGAATGTGAGGGTATTAATTTGTAGAATTCAAAAAATATGGCATTTTTATGTCATTATCCCATTTAAAAATTTAATACTAATATATGTGGTATTTGAGTTATCATTATTCAATTAATGTACTTCTTTTTTTTAATAAAATGGGGCTTAACTAATGACCTCCACTTATTATAAATTAAAATAAAATATCTACTACTATCCAATCTCCACCCCATTAGGGATAGTAAGTTTTCACGCCTATCCTCAGTGTGACTTGAACCTAGAACCGAGATCACAGGTAGTGGGTGCTCTTACCACTTGAGCTAACCCACTGTCAAAAAAAGACAATTAGTGTACTTCCTACAAATATTAATAGCATTTACTAATTGAATGATGACAACTCACGTACCTCGTATATGTCATTATAAACTTAGTATTATTCCAATGTATAATGCAGTTAAAAAATTACATTTTTCAATGAAAAATAGAAAACCCAAGATTGTGCGTTCGACATGGTCGAATACAATGAAAAAGAAACAAGAAAAAAGTTATCCATTTGAAGCATTCAACCTTTTTTTTTTTTTTTTAATCTCAGCTGAACATGTTCAACTATGATTGAATATATACTCAAAACCAGATTTGATACTTCATTTGCACTTTGACCATGTGAAAACCAGATTTGATACTTCGATCATGGTCAGAATAATTATATCAAACTATGTTCGACCAAAATCTGCTTGTTTTTGTTCTAGATCGACAGTTGGGTAGTTAATTGGTGGTGAAAAACAGAAAAGAAAAAAAAAAAAACCCTGAAATCAAAAGCGGTGCAAACTATGCTTTTGACAATTCGATACGCAGTGATTCTGGCAAAAAAGGAGAAGGTTTAATTGTTTTGCCTAGTTCATTATTGGAAAACCGCAGCCATGTTCATCGACATCGGAGAAGAAATGAGTCTACGTCAAAAAATATATAGCAGCCTTCTACTTATTTTGTTCTTCTTGGTAGTCCTTCCTGTTTCTTCTAGATCATTATTTTTTTCCTTTAAATCTTGATTTGATTATAGGTAGAAGTGTTTGAGAAATGGTATATAAGTGACGTGGCACTAATTTATATTTATATTTTTTTATTTTGTCCTAGAAAGGGGTATTTGAGTAATGGTATACAAGTGAAATGGCCCTAATTAAATGCATTTGTTTTCATAATAAAATTTGGATGGGTTTCATAATAATTTGACTCATTTGGATGGGTTTGCTACTTTGATATCATAAAAGAATGTTTCTTACGAAAATGAATTATGTGATACAATAAGTACACTCCTCAAATAGATCGAATTATTGTTTTATCTATCAGATTTTAGCATGGTTATATCAATATTGATGGAGTGATTCATAAGACTCACTACAAATTAAAAGAGTTACCATGATCTAAGACATATCATACGTCCAACTGAGCTGAAGATATCTTTAACTTGCAAAGTAAATGTTAAAACAGTCATCAAACATAGTAAATATTTAGGCTTGTTTGCCAACATTTTTACTTTATTCATGAAGATCCCCACCTTCCATTTTACTTTCAAACATGCCCTGTAACACCCCCAAATATGTAATTGTTGTCTGATGAAGAGGACCAGGAATGGACCAAGGATGGTAAAAGGGAAAGTGACTGAAAAAAAAAAAAGTAAAAAAAAAAAAAACCAAAAAAAAAAGGGGGGAAAAAAAAAAAAAAACCCAAAAAAGGAAAAAAAAGATGATCACACTTGTCATCTCAGGGATGGGGAAGAAGAGTTGTAGCTTTTTTCTTTCTCAGTCCTATCTTCCAATATCCATCAAAGTTGGAGACATAACAGATATAAAAAGAATCTTTCATTTTATTTTCTTCTTAAAGTTAAACACTCGTGAAATTGTTGGGAAACAAAATGGTGGTACTTGATGCTTGATCGACCAAGTAGTTTTATTTAGTTTAGGTAAACCCCTTCTATTTTTCAAATGAGTGTAGTAATCTAATTCATGATAAATTAACAAAATGTATGAAATTTAGATTTCAGTAAACAAACTGAGTTCAAAAATTATATATTTCTGTAAACAAACTAAGTTACATTAAAATCTACCAGCACAAGTTGATTACTAACTTTCAATTCTCCCTTTGACTTTGTAACAAATGTTCTAAACCTTTGTATTGCATTGCAGTCTAGGGTAATGAAAATTTCAAAAGACGAGAACTGTTGAGTGTATTGTATAGATTTAACAGAGATTAATGTTGTTCTAATGTCAAATTAAATCTAAAAAGATGTATACCTTCTTTGTTCTTCCTAATTACCCAGGTACCTGTTCATTCTAATTTAGATTCCAATAAATGGTACCATCAACCATGTAAGATTTGATTAATATCATTCTTGGTTTACTCAAGTTTAAAAATGCAAACAAGAAAAAGAGCTCATTAATTTCATGTAATTGTGAATATGTCTGTTAATTTAAACCCATTTGCAACTAAATGAATTATCTCTCAAATCTCAATTCAGCTTCAAATGTCTCAACGAGTTATAAAAAGAAGGAATTTCTACTACACTTTAACCTTATAAAGCTACATATACAGACAGGTACACATGAACTGGGTCTGTTCAAACTCCAAAGTGGATCAAAATAACAACATTGTAGTATTTCATCAAACACAAAAATTCTTGTCCATAAGGTGTAATTGTAATTGTCACCACATTACAAAAATTCCCAACCCTTTGTGGAATTTCATCAAACACAAAACAAACAGACTCAAATTACAAGTATAACACAAACCCATTACAAAACCAACCTATACCCTTCTATCAGAACCATAAAAACAGGTAATATTTCACTGAAACAATGAAAACCCAATTCAAGAAATCCATAATACATCCCAAAAAATTCAAAAAAGATAAACAATCAGACTAACCCATTTCCGGTTCTTCTTGAACTGGGAATGGATGATCAAGTGGTGAAGTAAAAGACAGGGTGGAGCATCAGATGGAGGAGCTTGATGCAGGCGCAGGAGAAGGACAGGAACACCACACCGTAGACAATCCTTAGAGCCATTCAGATTCGTCCCAGATCAGAGATCTGGAGAGAGAGAGAGAGAGAGAGAGAGAGAGAGTAATGTTATGTAATGTAATGCAATGGATTGGATTTGAAATGGGCAAAGTGTTAAAAGTGGATAAGGCCTTCTTCTTTTTTGTTTCTTTGCTTGAAAATCTTTCTTGGCCCACGTGTCAATGAAGTAAAAGCGGTTTGACTTGCCGCGTGGGATATTGATTTGGGGAATATGGTACGTGTGGGGGCTTGATTTAGTGCACCTGTCTGGTTAGATATTTAGTGGTAATGATGCTTTGCCTCTTCAATAAGATAAGCTACGTATGTTCATATGAGCCACTATCTTCTTTCAAATCGTGACTCGGTAGAGATTTGAATCTTACCTACCAAGAATAATGATTTTTTTTTAGTTTTGCTAAAGAAAATGTTATAGAGATAGCCGTAGACAACTTTATGGGATCTTTTACGAGGCGAAGTATTGTTACATGAATAACGGGAAGGAGTGGCTCAGTTTTTCAAAGAAGTGCACTTGTTGATGTTGTTGTAATCCCCACGAGGCAAGTGGACGTGGAACCATACAATATTGTTCTTTTCCTAAGAGCTTGAAATCCGAGATAGTGGCCTATAATCCTCCACATATTCAAAGGGAAAAGGGCAAAAGAGAGTTCCTTTTGGCTTGCACAATTAATTTTTTTTTGTCCTTTAATCGTTAAAGAAAACCATTTTTAATTTGGCTAACTACAACTTTATCTATATGGATGGAAAGATGATTACTCCGTGTAATTATAAATTTGTTGCCTTGATACTTGATATACAAAGAAAGATGATAATGAATACCTTTTTCATAAATATGTTACGTGAAACAACAATAACAAAAAGGGGGTCCATAGCTCAGTGGTAGAGCATTTGACTGCAGATCAAGAGGTCACCGGTTCGAACCCGGTTGGGCCCTTCGTTGTTTTTTCCTGTATGGGAAGAAAAAAATAAAAACGACAGAAGTCAAGTGACAACGATAGTTATATAGAAACGACATATTTTATATTTCGTTTTCTTTTATCGAAACACGACGGTAAAGAATTTGAAACATTAAAAGGACGGTTAGCCCTTTCCATGTTTTCCATTAGATGTAATTTTCCACTATCAAAAGATTTTAAAACGACATAACTTTGTCAAAGCGACAACGAACTAATAAAGGTCAACAATTAGTAAACGACATAAATAAAAAGTAGTGAACGAACAATTTTAAGCAACGAAGAAAATGGATGGAATAGTGTTGTCGCCACCCGTGTCTCTAGCCAAATTAAACAATTTAATGTTTTCTCTTTCAAGGAAAATGTATTATTTGAAGGGAAATTTTAGTAAAAGAGATAGATCTGTGTTCTTTTACTACTTTTTTTACTCTTAAAACAAATATCTTAAAAAACAACAAAGAAAATAATATTTAAAAAATAATTTATGGGGCACAAGCTAAGATTAGAGTTAGGCCTTGGCCTAAAAGGTTAGGGCCTGAATATCAGGCCCAAGCCAGTTCAAACAGAAAAGTAGCCTAATCCAGCGGCCCAACCCAATTAACATCACTATATAGACTAGGGAGAAAAAGACAGACGATAACAAGAGGAAAGGACATAATTAAATATGAATAAACGACAAATTATTATCAACAATAAACATAGAAGCAGGAGCAAACCGGTAAACGACACAAAAAATGAAAGCGACAACAGATTATTATCCACACTAAACATAGAAGCAGCAGCAAACAGGTGAACGACACCAACAAAAATGAAAACGACAACAAATAATGAAAACGAGACGAGGAGAAAGAAACAAAAATGACTACAAACTAGTGAGCGACAATAAGAAATGTAAGCGACGGCATAACAAAATCATGAACAAAAATTGAAAACGACGACAAAACAACAATAACAATTCAACTGGTGCAAAAACCAAGTGATAAGTCACTGCTAGCAATAAGAAAGGGCCGGTGAGTGTCGAGAAGAAAGATATATGATATGGTCGGGAATTTTTGATTTTGCTATATATTATGAAAAGTATTCAAGATGGCTAAGCCACCATCAGCGACAACCATATATGAACGTCAAAAATTGAAACTGGACGTACAAAGTCACGCCCTATATTTATTTTAATTGGAATAAACTTTATACTATTGGAAGCTTGAATCAAAGGTGTAGTATTGAGTTTAGACAATCCAAGCAGACTCATCTTTCCCTTCTGATCGTTCCAACCATGTCTGATGAACATGCACCCAAGTAAACCCATCTGAAATGCTACTACCCTGAAATGAAATACCATAATTATCTTAGAAAATCTCAAAGCGCAACTATGAGAAGAAACTAAACCAAAATAACTTCATATCTCATTGTCTCACCTCTCGTTGTCTCACCTTTAGACTTAATATGGCAGTTGTCACGCATGATTGCCGCTCCTCGCCTACAAAGGGTTTCAGAATTTGATACGACAAAAGGTGATTAGGCGTACATGAATTATTTATGAACGAAAATACAGATTATATCATTAATATAATTGGAAAAGAAAACCTTTTAAAAAGCTTGTATAAGAAGACTTCATTAGTTTTGGGGTAAAAATGCAAGATAATATTCTAAATCCAATATTTCATGGCAACTGTCCATTAAGCTTTTCTGACCGTGAAGAATGAAATCTCGAGTATTAACAAGAGAGAGTCCTACCAGATAATTCCCACTTATTAAACTTCACTAGCCATGCGTCTGAACTGATTTCCGAAGCCAATACTCTATCCACCCAGACACGAAATTGCTGTCCCTGTTTATCACCATAGTGGCTTCCCAATGCACTTATGCGGTCAGTAAGTTGTTGTTCCAAACCAGATGGATGCACAAAGACACCAGATGGAAGCTGATCCAAAGAAAAGCATATAAGTAAAATGATTTAAGAACTAACCAACAGACTGCATATCAGAGAACATTCAAGAAACGCCACATATCGAAGTAAAACCACAAAGAAGCTCAAACAAGAAGAAAAGTTGATGTAGAAATAAACAAGGGACAGAGAATCACGACTATTTTGAATTAAATAGGAAAGTTTTTCACTGTTTCGAAAGTTCAATAATTTGAATTGACAGGAAGAATTGTCTTAACTAATAAGTTTTCTTCTGAAAGATGAGTTTAGAATATGCAAAAATCCAGGTATCCCACCGCAATTTGTATTGATATCAATTGACATACTGAAGAAAGAGATTCCATGCAAATAAATTTGGTCAGCTCATAAATGGACATTTAATAAAACTCCAATGCACATCCAAATGTAAGAAAAGAAATTATTTTACTTCGTCTAAAAATATTTCGAGTAAGAGGAACCAAAAAAAAAAGGCAATTCTATTTGTGGAACACTCCTGTACTATATAAAATATATTAAATCTACATCTTGTTTTATCTCTTGCACAGATATTTAGTGGAGGAACTTCAGCTTATACTAGCCAATGAAAGTATGAACCACCAGAATCATTAAGGCAAACTCCGCAAAACTAGCAGAACTATATCATATTATACACTGAAAAAGAGAGAGATTTAAACGTACAGAATTTGCTTTCAGACTTGCAATATACACCTCTGAGTGGGCGACTTCTGCACGCCTCCATCTCTCATAGAACAAGTAAAATTTTACTACTTCATGGCCAGGGTTAACATTTTCCAACTTACATTCCAAGAAGTCACCAACATCCCTGGGAGACAAATTTGGTCCTAGATGAAAATAACCGATAGCTTCAATGATTCCAGCAGCACACCTCTCTTTTGCATGAATAATCTTAGGATTGTCTCTGGCATTTTCAGCATGCCACTGCAACAATTCTTCTTGGGCATTCTTAACCTGTATAAGAAACTAATGTTAAAAATGAAGGGAATAGCAAATAAAGTTCGTTTTTCTGATGAGGTGAACAGGTTATAGGTATAAAGTGAATAAGGTAACTACCAACCATGACTCCATGTACTTCTGGGATGCTAAAGAGCTCAGCATCATTTCCAGAGTCACCACAAACAAGGGTGTTGACGGGCAACTTTCCTTCAGTCCTAAATTTCTTGAGTAAGTAGGCAAGAGCTTGTCCTTTGCCAGCACCTTGAGGTAATATATCCAAATCAATTCCTCCACTGTAGATTATTTTAACATCTAACTGGAAAGTTTGAAGCAACATTTCAATGATACGATAACAAGAAGATAACATCATACTCTGCTATCATGAAGTTTCTCTTAATCAGGTGAAGAAAAAAGGTTATTTCAATATAGATTGACAGAAATGGTGTGAAAAAACTACATCCTACCCCACGCTTTTCCAAAGCCTCTGAAAGAGCCTTTGTCACAGCTTGAGCTTTATCTTTCTTAACGTAAAAGCTGACCTTGTGCGCCCGTTGCTCGGTTTCTGCCTGAATTCAGCAGAATTTCAACTATTAAGAAGTATCATATGCATGAACCATTGTCCACAATATATCAAACCATCAGAAACTATGATCAACTTATTTTACTACCACTATACATAATCCCTACCTGAAGAGTAAGTTCTTCAGGAAACTTGCTTGTTTCCTCTCTCACAATGTCCTTATCCCATTTCTGGTTCAGATATTCAACCCAACCGTCATCTGGGACCATAGAGTTACCATACGTTATCTCAGTTCCAACAGACATTATAGTAATATCTGGTGTTAACATGGGTTTCTCTTTCCTCAACTGTTTGTACAGTGTTGGTGACCTTCCGGTTGAGAAAACAAGCAAAGAATCATGACGATAATTTGCCTCCCACAACGCATTAAACCTAAGCAGAGAAAGGTTCTCGGAATCGTGATGATCAACCTGCAACAAAGGCATTGTTCACTTAATTAAAACACCGAGATAACAACAGACTAGACCATGTCGGAGGCGTGAAGAAAACAATTAGGCAACCTACCATTGTATGATCAAGATCTGAAACTATCATGAGACGGGCAGAAGTGTTAAGCCTATCCATGATTATCCTACTTCCAACCGGGACCTGCAAATAAAGTAAATAATAACTGAGACTATGAAGCAATTCATAGTGAATATCCCAAGGAAAAACGTTGTTATTAGGATAGATCTTGCTCGTGCTTAAGTTAGTGACCGTTTTAGACGTAGTTTCTCTACTCCTATAGGATTAATCAAAGGCGTAAAACATGCATAATTTTGTAAAACAGTACGTACTGTCAATGTAGCAAGAAGCGAGCGCAAACAAACATGGACACAAATATGCGCAAAAAGAAAAAGAAGACAATTTAATCGAAATAATCAAAAACATTAAGCAGCTTAAAAGAAAAAGAAGTTGAAAATAAACAGAATCCTATTTTCTATAAATAGTCATTGGCTATTATCATCAATTTTTAACAAACTAGCCTAGCAAGTCAGTCCTGAGTGGAGCCAACTTCTTCCCCGTACCCTGATATCCAAATTCAGTGAAAATTACACATTTCCAAAATTCACAATTGCCTTCATTTCTCCCATTTTCTCACTAAGACAACAAAAGCCCATTAAATAGACACACTCATACAGGCAGTAGGCAGAAGAAACACACAGTGATTCAATAAACAAGTAACCAGTACTCAATCCAGTAGAACCCAAAATCCAAAACCAAAAAACCCAGGAAAAAAAAAAATCCAAGCAAACTCCAAATTCCAGCAATAAAACCAAATCCCAGGAGAAATCAAAGTGAAAATCGCATACCCATTTGGTTAATTAAGATAAAATTTAAGAACAATTACCTGAAATTTGAGACGCAAAGTTGATGAATCCCAGAGATGAGGATAAAGAGCCAGTGATACCAATAAAAGATGGATTTTTATGGGAATGGAATTCGATCCAAATTCGTTGGCGCTTCTTTTGTGGAAATGGCCAGTTAGACAAAATGTTTTATAATTGAAAAATGGAGTTATTTAAAAAAGAAGGTTACATTCGACACGTGGCATATTATTGTTGGGTGCACGTGTGGATGCGGGTTCTGCTTTAGGTTTGAGATGGACGGTGGTGATGGAAGATCTTGATTGGGTAGAACAAAGCTAAACACCCACTCTGGGTTCCACCATCACGGGGTTGGGTATCGTGTCCACATGACATAGTTTATATATAAGCAAATTATTTATTCTCCTTTTTTGGGTGGTTTCTTAAAAATGAAGGGTAAATGGAGATAAAAAGAGCATATTCTTATTATATGCTTATTACTTGTAAAGACAAAAATATCGATTTTGATGGAAATATCAGACAAAAAAAATATACTGATATCAATAGAAATCTCAGAAAAAATGTATATAAAAAAATTAAAAAGAAAGCTTATTATAATTTAAAACTATAAAAATTACTTTATATCCAGGAAATACATGATTGTAGTACATACATGGAGTGGGAAAATATAATTAAAACGAAGGAAATAGATACAATTAGTATGGTTAAAGTATTACAAGCAATTTATATATGTAATATAATTTATGTAAGGTTCAAACAAAATATTTATAACTAGAAAATACGTTGAAATATATTTATACATTGTGTATAAAAAAATTTATAAAATTGTTATACTATCATATATCCTCCAACGAAAAAGATAATTATTAACTTCCGATTTTTCTTCAAGTTCCGAAAATTCCACGAAATTTCTCCAAAACTTCTCAATGTCCTTGAAAAATTATACTCCCAATGTCTGAAATCGATATTTTTACTGAAATTGATATTTTTACTGAAATTTTGCCAATATTTTCATAAATTTCCCCTAAACTTTTTTGAATTTTTTTTACCCCTAAAAGATATTTTGGTACCTCTAATTTTCCAAAATTTTAGCCAAAATTTTAATGAATTTCGGTGAAATTTTTGTCCTTGGCCAACTTAATAACCCAACTCAACTCAAAAATGACAATTCGACCAAAAAATATGTGGTTTATAGATGTAATTTATTTTAAATTGAGACTATACGTTGGATTACATATTGAGGAGTTCTCAATCCACAACTAACTTTATATGTTTAACTTATTAATAAAGTAAAATAGAAAACTCACTTGTTAGCTTATATTAGTATATATAGTTGTTAGTAGTTATATGAGAATAACTTTTATATAAAAAATTAAATTGGCTAAAACAAAATACAGAGTAACAAAATTAGGATTTAATAGCATATTTTTTAACAATTGAAAACTAAAACAAAAAAGAAAAAAAAGAAAAATAAAAACTATAAACTCAAAAACCCAACCCAAACCAACTCAACAAAGTTTGGATTATTAAGTTTCTCTAACTACTTCGAGGCCGTCTGGTATAGGGAGTTCCAAGTTTTTAGATTACTAGAAAAGATGAGAAGGGTCATGTGACTGCCTGAGAATCTGAAAAACTCTATTTTGTTAGGCACTAGAATCTTGCATGTGATTCCAAAGAATGTCTTAATCTATGTTTGGTTATATATGAGAATGCACTGAATTTTTTATATTTTGTTCGAAATACCTTCAATAATAATATTTTTAGTTTTTTATATACTTAGTTGACATAATACGCTTCAAAAGTATAAATTTACTTTTTTTAGAAAATAATTATTTTTATAAAAATAATCATATAATAAGTTTTAAATATTTAAATAAATAAGTATGTCATAAGGACCATATTTGCAGTATATTATCATGTAACAATGTTGTTATATTCATACTAACTAACATCAATAAACTAATTATAAAATGCAACATATTTATATCAAATTTCAAATACATTCTAAAAAGCTTCATCCCATAAAAGAGTTTCAAAATAAAACATATCTAGATCATTTCCCCGTCAAAAGTTACATCACATAAGAAGGATATTAACTTTCCTAGAGTTACCACAAAAGATGGAAAATATTACAATCCCACCATTTCTAAAGTTTCATCCAAAAAAAAAAAAAATATATATGTCAAACTTTCTAAAGTTATCAACAAAGTTTGTAAGTATGATATAATGCAATAACTTCAAAAGTTACATCTTAATTCATTCAAATGATTTCCTAAATTAATCACAAAAAAATTTTCAATAGATCACCATAAGATCCAATGCAACTCATCCAACCAATTGCATAAGAAATATAAGCTGGAATTCATCATCCAAGGTAAAGAAATAATTGGTGTTAGCTTGATTTTGGACAAGAAGTTGCCCAAGCTTAACTTGTTCATCATTCGTCAATCCATCAATCTTTTTAAGTTCCTCAAATACTTTCATCCTCCTAGCAGCACAATTAGTTTCAAATTGAAAACAATCAGCAAGTCTTCTAATAATATCACTTGCAGTAGCTTGCATATTACCAAATTTGTTCACTGGAGTCATTAAGTATATCAACTAATGGGTCTCTATTCTTGGCTCTTTTCTTACCCTTTGTACCTGCTTGTGTTGATGGTGTGTTTGTGCCACTCAAGCTTGCATTCGTATCAAGCTCATCTAATGGAGCAAAAGGATCATACTCAATTTGTTTATCATTATGAATCTTTGTTTCCATCTCTTCAATCGTTTCAAAGAACCCTATGGTACCTCATCCAGTAGCACGATCCTTTCCAAACACAATTCTCAATTCATCATAATATGGAAATGACTTGTTTAATAAACATTTGGCATTTGGATGACTTTATAATAGTAAATAATATTTAAAAAAAATGTGTCAAGAACAAGTTAAAGAACATTAACCTAGGCCTATCTGATGCTAGAATATTAATCTTAATATATATACCATCTGGTGCTCGTAAATAATTCGTAAACCATATCCACCTTTCATCATTTGAAATATCAAGAACTAGTTCAGGCTTATTTAGCAATAACTCACCGAAATATAACAAAGATTTTAAAACTATATTGAATTGTCTACTAATAGTTTCACCAAAACGTATAAATTGACGTCTCATAATTCTATTCTTAACATCATAGGTAATAATATATAAAAATATAGCTAGCATTTCTTCCACATCTATGTTTTTTGTTTCTTTTAAACCCCCACTAGTTCTAAGGTGACGACATAAAATAGAAAATGTTCTCCTATTCATAAGATTGCTCTCTATATATGCATATTAAATTACTTTCATGTATTATTTGGTGATAATTTAATTGACGTATATGATGCTGACATAAAGAAATTTTACAATAAATTTTTTTCATACTTAAACGCCTCCCAGAGAATAAACATTAGGAAAATTAAAAAGATATGTCATCTGATTAAACATTTCCATGTATTGAACCAAAATTAAAATAATTCTTTTCTTTGTAACCAAAGGAAGACGAGCCATATCTGCAAGTAAAAGTTACAATTGAAAAAATAGTGACTTTGATGCTAGTTTTATCAATTAAAAAATCGTAGAAACTATTGCAATATATGTTTAATCTATATCTTTGATAGCAAAAATAATCTATGTTTAATCTATTGCAAATAAGTTGGCTCTCCTGAGTAAAATTTACACAAGATGGTTCAAATAATGTGCTTCACAAATGAGATTTTTTTAACTATTGAGATCGAAGTTGAATCCGATACGGACGTAACGCAAAAAAAATGAGGCAAATTAGAGCTAAAATGAAGAAATGGCGCACCCAGGAAGCTGCAGCACTAGAGAGTAGAAAAATGGCCCTAAAGCGCCACTTTTGGTACTGCAGCGCCAACTCTCGGAAACTTTTGGTACCGTGGTACCACCGTCTGTGTCTTAGGTTAATAATTAACGGCTGAGATCAATTTTTTGACGATCCAAGGGTCCAGAATCGGCCTGCCTTAAGTTTGCACGAGCCACCTCTTTAAAACTCTATCTTTAGGGCTGAAAGAGGCATGTTGGAATAGAGAGAAAAAGAGGGAGGCAGCCATAGAAGGAGAGGAAGAAGATGAATATAAGCTCCAATCCTCCATTTCTTGATTTCCTCCACAACATTAATACCACCCTTTGTTCATACCATCTTTTTTTCATTTTTTCGTAAATTTTTCTTTGTATTTTCCATATTTAGAGAGTAGTATAGTTCAGAGCAAATCCTAGAGAGACGATTCAATGGAACAAGAGCCAAGCTTGGAGGAGTAGCTTGACAACCTCCTTGAACACCTTTATGCTTTTCTAAGGGAGAATTCTATAACTTTTCTCTCTTTGATTTTGTATTTTTTGAATTTATTGGATTATAATATCATAGTTCTCAATTTATATTATGAACTAAATATTTCTTTGTTTAGTTTTTCTATGTGAGTAAGAATGTGGTTGACGATGTGGCTGGTGGATCTTTGTATAATAAAACAGTTGATGAAGCATATGAGCTAATAAAAACAATGGCTTAAGATTATCAATTTCCGAGGGAATATTCTATGCCAAAGAGAGCTGCCAGAGTCTACAAAGATGATACTGTCTTAGCTTTGCCTGTTCAAGTAGCTACCTTGTCCAGCTAGCTAAATAATTAGAGAGCAAACACCATTCAAACTCCGTACCAAGAGTGCAAATTATGTGGAAAGGACCATATGAGAGCTAATTGCCGATTTGGAAGTTCGTTTACATCAAACACCATTGAACAAACAAATTATGTGTCTAACTTCCAACAACAACATAATCTATACACTGACACATATGATCCAGGGTGGCAGATTCATTCAAATTTCTCATGGAGCAACAATCAAAATTCGATGAATCTTCAACCTGAATTTCAGCAACAAGAAAAGAAGGTGTCTTTGGAAGATGCTCTCGCCCAACTTGCTCAAGTGACATCCGGCTTCATGACAGATATGGAGAAAATTTCACAAGATCAATACACATCCTCCGAAACCTTGAGGTACAAATGAGTCAATTGACAAGTTTTGTATTGGGAGGACCACCAGAATATTTATCAAGCAATATCGAGCCTACTAACCCAAAGATGCAAGATATGGAAATTATGCATGAGAGTGGTGAATAACTCGGTGAGTCACAAAATAATTCGAAAGAATTTGCGGAAAGACAAGCTTCTACCGCTCTTTTTCAATCACTAATTCCAATTCCAAGTGAAGTGGATGAGAACAATGAGGAGCAACTTGAAGGCACTATCATGGACATTAAGGAAGCTCTTTCAACAATACCACAGATATAATTAGCCGAATCATTGGATATCAACTGTCCAGAAGTACAACTAGAAGCCTGAATAGTTCAATCTGAGACAACGAAAGCTGAAAGGGGAAAGACTATGGAGGATACACATTACTTGATAGCTTTTCCAAATTATATTCATGGAAGAAAGCCTAAATTTAAGAAACTTATGAAAGAATTACTTAGGCCATTGTTGTCCATCCAAAAGCCTCCAATACTTAAGCATAAGTCCTTGCCCTCTTGTTATCGATATGTATACATGGGTGATGCTTAAGAGAACGCCATGAATGAGCTGTTGAAGACTATAAATTAAGCGCTTCTTGGGAGGAAACCCATGTTTCTATTCTTTTTATTTTGTTTTAGTTATTTTCATTTTTATTTTCTTTTATTATATTTTGTTTGTTTTATATGACTTAGGTTCTTGCACAAGTTTGGGGGTTATCAATATGAACTTCAATGATCAACAAAAAGTCTCCATCTTTATGTAACAATTTAAAGAAGTTTTTTTTACCTTCTCTTTTATCTTTAATATTGAGGACAATGTTAATTTTAAGTTTGGGGATAGGGAGTAATAAAAAAGGGAAAATTGAGTATTAATTTGTTTAATTTAGTAGGTTTGGACCGATGATGAGAATATGATTGAGATGAACATAGCTTTTGGAAAATGATAAATGTTGACTTAGTCTGTGTGCTTGATTTTAATGTTGGTTTTGCTTTACTTGCGATCTTTTCACTCATTTGAGCATATAGTCATGCATGTTTAGCTATTTGGAAACTTAGAGAAGGGTTATACGAATTAAGTCTATTCTTTAGATCTCAACAAATTCTAGAACTTGTTTGAAAATTGTTTGAGGAGAAATCCTAGACTACACCTTACTAAGGAAATGATTTAGGCTATTTTTGAACCGTTTGAGCCTTTCGAGCTTACCATTGCATATGTTCATCCCTAGTCATCCTTTTTGAGCCTAATATATACATTTTCTTTATTAACCACATTCTTAGCCTAGCCTTTAATTCTATCTCTATTACCTTTTATACCATAAGCATGTGATTGATTTGGAATTTATGATGAACTATTTTATATATGAAAGGAATGGTGGAGTTGAGAACGAGAAAAAAAAAATATTTGTGTTACACCCTTAGTTCGTACATCAAAAGAATAAGTTTGGGGGTGTAGTAACGCAAATTTAGGAGAAAAAAAAAAAGAAAAGAAAAGAAAAAAGTTAGAAAAATAAAGAAAGTGTTGACAAAAGAAAGTTTAAAAATAAGTTTAGGGGTGCTGATGGAAGTCTTAAGTCAAGCTTCTTAAACGGTTTTAGAGAAAGGTGTATACTTATGGTGTGAGTATGAACTAAGCTTAAAATATTCATTTTTATCTTACCCTCACCTAGCCATATATTACAAGCTTAATGAAGTCCTATTGATCTTTGGTTTGTGTTAGTCTACATTAGTAGAGAACGGTTAGAAAAACAAGCATATGAAATTTTAAAACAAATGCTTACTTAGAGATCAATCTTAATTCACTTATTTGCATAAACTGATCCAAGTTACGAGTGGTTAGATATCATTGGCTATACATACATACACGTGAAGGATCAAGAAAAGTAAGGCTAATATTGAAGTTGAAATTCTAGATATTGTTGATGTTTTGAAGTTTTCCTTAAGTTAATGATTATATGCAATCTTTGAGGCCTGTTTACATTCTAAATTGAATCAATATCCAAGTTTTAGTTTTTAGGTGTTTTATTTACCTTTATTTCTTCCTTTGTGTTTGTTTTACTCGAGGACGAGCAAAATGTTAAGTTTGGGGGTAATTGATGAGTGAGTTTTACTCACGAATTAGAGACCATTTAAGCAAGACATTTAGTGGATTCTCGGAGTATTTCGTGGGTTTTATTTGTGTTATTAATGTTTTGAGCATAGGTTAGATAATTTTGATACACTTGGTGGTATTTAGAGCAAAATTGCATAGTTGTGGCATGACCGACAAAGTAAGGGAGTGCCTTGGCACATGTTATTGGCACTAGAGCACTTTGGAGATTCAAAAGGAGCAAATTTTTAAAGAGGAAAAAAGTTCCAAAGGATATAGCGCCCCAGCACCATGTTAGTAGTGCTCTGGTACTAGTTCGAGCACAAAAAGAGACTTGGCATCCAGGGTGGCACCCCAGCGCTGTGTTAATGGTGCCTCGGCGCCGCGCTGTGGAAATTTAGTATATCTTTTTCTTTGGATGCCTTTTGATCTAATTTTTGATGTGGCCGCCTCCAAACTTATAAATAGGTTTTTTTAGGACTTATTTGGGGACTTTTGAGAGCTTTAGACTACAAGAGAGATAGAGAGAGAACGAGTTCAAGAGGAGAGGTTCAGCACGAGCCAGAGATGGGAGTGCTAAAACTCAAATTTGTTTAGAATTTTTCTTTCTTTACTCTTTATGTTCAAAAATATCATGTTTTCTTTTACTTTAGCCATGAACTAAATCTATTTTCTAGGGCTACGATGTAGCCAGATTATGATGTATTGAATTATTTCAATTTCAATTTAATTTTATGTTTATTTCCATTCTATGCTAATTATATTAATTTATGCTAAATGTTTGTGAGAGCCTGATCAACTTTTGTATTAATTAGAGGTTTAATCCAAGGAGGATTGAATTTGTCTTGATTAATATGACATGAGATTATCATAGGATAGAGATATCTCTGAAGTTTGTGCAGTAATATGAATTTCTTGTGCTTAATAAGTTTTGATAGGTTCATGGTTTATACAGAAATATTGGAACTTATATATTAAAATATGTTTGTTAATTCTTGAGAAAGATTAATGGATATAATAGAAAAATTCGCTGTTAGCATATGGAATCGACATTAATAGACTTGATTGAATAATTTAGACGGATTAGTCTAGGTGAATCAAAAACCCTAAGTCTTTAGCTACTTAATTGTTCTATTTAATATTTTGTTTTACTTTTCTTTTTATTTATTTATTTAGATTTATTTTTGTGAAATTCTTCCTTTTGATTTGCTTTCAAATAAAATTAGAGTTAGACAATTTTCTTCCTTAGTAAGTACAGTACTCGTGGAAACGATACTTATACATACACTTTATTACTTGTTCGATACGTGCACTTACATTCATTATTTTTACAACACCTCTTTTTCAATATTTCTCAAAAAAAAATATATATAATCCGGACTGAAAAAAACCACGCTCCTAATGTTGGAGGTATTTTAGTACAAAATGTAACTTTCAGAGAGACATTAAAAGGGTAGTTTGATGTTTTAGATTAGAATTGTCATAGAAGATATTTAATAAAATTTATTGTAATATAGTAAAAAAAAAAAAAAAAAAACCATTTTTCTAGGATTAGAAAAATAGAAAGAGTTATATGAGGACCTTCATAAACTATACTCTAATTTTTGGTGGGGCTTTGGCAAGAATGGTGAAAAATTACACTGGGCCTCTTGGGACAAAATGTGTACCCCTCAAGAAAGAGGAGGTCTGGGTTTCCGGGATATAAGCCTCTTTAACCAAGCAATGCTAGCTAAACAAGCTTAGAGAATTGTCCAACACCTGGAGTCCCTCATGGCATGTCTTCTCAAAGCGAGGTATTTCAGATACAATACATTCTATTATGCAATCTTGGGCGCCAGACCTTCCTTTGTCTGGCGAAGCATTATGTGGGGAAAGGAGCTTCTCGATAAAGAAACTCGTTGGAGAATTGAAAATAGACATAGTACAAAATTTTTTTACTGACAGATGGATCCCTCGACCTTATACCTTCGAGCCAATAACAGTTGCATCTTTGCCTTCAGAAAGCATAGTACGAGATCTCTTGGATGAACAGAATTATTGGAATGAGGAGTTTATTAAAAACTATTTCCTCCCGATTGATACCGATGTTATATTCTAAACATTCCGCTTGGCAATGGTTCATTAGAAGATGAAATCCTCTGGCCTTACGATAAGAGTGGAATCTAAAGCGGATATAAGCTCGCTTACGGGCCAAAGGAAGCCTGCACACTGTCCACTTCTGATAACAAACCGGACTGGTGGCAGCAGCTATGGAAACTCCATCTCCTAGACAAAATCAAAATTTTCCTCTGGAAGGCTTGCTAGGACTACTTGCCAACCAGAGGAAATTTGGCTCGTAGGAAAGTGCCTACCCCTATTGAGTGTCCTTGGTGCAGGAGAGCCCCGGAAATGACATCACACATACTCATCTCATGTCTAGCAGCACAGGGGCTCTGGCGGTGCAGCCCAATTTGGCCTTTGATCAGTAAGTTAAGAGAGCCTAGTTTCTTCAAAACATTCTTCACCTAGCCTCCTCTCATAAAAATGTTAAAGCGCTTTGAAAACTTTTGCATGGTATGCTTGGTTAATCTGGGCTTACAGAAATGAGTGGGTTCGTAATAATCACGAAACTCCGGTCTCAATAATAGCTTACCACTGCCGAGAAGAAACAAACAGAGTTCCTACAACTCCACAAGCGATCAAGACTATCTTTATTATTTTCCTCTTGCCATCGATGGACTCCACCAGAGTACCCTTTTTTTCAAGCTTAATACATACGCATCTGTTTCTTCCAAAGAAAGATGTGTGGGCATTAAGGGAGTCATTAGTAATGAAAATGGCCTTTTCATGGCTACCCTGAGTTCTTCATCTAGCCTCTTATGTGACACAGAAGTTGCTAAGGCTTTAGCACTGAGGAAGAGCATCCAGTTTGCCTGTGATGCAGGTCTCACCCCGATCATCATCGAATCTGATTCTCTAAATGTGGTAAATCTGATCAAGGGATCTCTCAAGGCAAAAAGCGATATTGGGGTTATTATAAATGATATCCAACACATCCTCAACACTATTCCCCAGTCTTCTATCCATTACGTGTCCAAAATTTGTAATACCACAGCACATGATGTGGCTACTTGGGTCCTAAAGCATGAGGGTGATTTTGTATGGCTGGAAGATGCCCCTTCATGGCTTCTTGCCAATATTGAGAATGATGTCTTCCCTTCTTTTTAATGGAATATTCCTCTTTTCAAAAAAAAAAAAGAAAAAAGAAAAAAGAAAAATAGAAAGAGTTCTATTGAAGATAACATATTGTCGAATAAAATCAGTTATAGTCTCAACTACATATTTATAACAAAGTTAAGTGGTGTTAGATATCATTATTTCAAAATAGCATTCCTATACCTTTCTAGAGGTATTACGCTCAAAAGTCTTGATAGTTATTAACGTGAAGAAATAAATAATAAAGGACGAACTATGTATTGAAAAAATGTAATACGTGTAAAGTTACTTTTGTTTTATTTGTTATTTTTCATTCCTTGATTATTTTAAGGCTACCTAATTAGAACAATATATAACCCTCTAGAGCTTTGATTCTTCTTGAACAATAATACTAAGGAATTTTACCACTTATGGAATTTTAGCAAATTCGAATTATATTTTGTGTCGATTCTATTTTTTTTTTCCTTTAGTTTATGTTATCCAGACATTAGATAACTGATCATAATCATTTTTTTTTAAAGAAGGGAAAAAAAATAAAGTTCTATAAAATAAAGTTCTAGAAAGAAATTGAGAGCTCATAAGAGTTAATGGCACAAATGGTCCCTGAATTATCTAATCTGTGGTAATTTAGTCATTATAATTTTAGTTATAGCAATTAAGCTCATAAATTTTTTATTCTGTGATAATTTAGTTCCTGAATTGTCTAAATTGTAACTTATTATTAATTTTTTTTAACCTAAAACACACATGAAAATCACGTGGTGGCATCTAAAAGTGTATTTGAAAAGTAACTTGGCAATTTTATGTATGAAAATGAACAATAACATAAATATTTTCTCCAAATTTGTAACTCGAATAAGAACCCCAAAATATGCAAATAATAAATCTTTCCTTCGTTTCAAATATTTTTGTTAAGTATATTTCCCTTTGAATATACTTCAGATATTACAACGTATTTTTCATGTGTGTTTTTGGTCGAAAATTAAACAGCAAGTTATAATTTAGACGTTCCAAAGACCATATTGCTTCAAATCAGAAAATTTAGGCGTTTAATTACCATAATTAAAATTTTTGAGGACTAAATTAGCAAAGTTAGATAGTTTAAGGACCATTTGTGCCATAAACCCTGCTCATTCATCAGCATCTTTATCATAGGAATTAGAGTCATTACTCCCTAACTCAGAGGCAGAACACACTCGAATCTAACGGCTATCTTAATTGCCATTTTGTCTTATTTTGTTGAGGAATCTCAGAGTGGAATCACCACCCACTCACTTACTCGCTCGCACCATTCCCTAATTTTCCCATTATAACCAAAGAAAAGCATCAAATAATAGTCCAAAATTGGCTATTGGCTATTGGCTAATGTCTAATGGCATAGCCTAACCCACCACCACCACCTCCTCTTCCCAACCCATCAAAGAAAATGCTCTTGCCCAACTCCATGGCTGAACCAGGCTTCACTTCAACACTTGCCATGAATTCTTCTCAGTTTCTCACCCACGATAGCTCCCCACAGCTGACCACTTCAAGACCCACAAGTCAAAATCTCTACTTTTCTCATAAAGCCCATGACTTGAAATCTGGGTTTCACAATCCCAAGTGTTCATCTTATTTTTATGGTGTTCAGTTGGATGTAACTGGACCCAGAACCCAAAAATGTGAAATTTCCTCATTTGGGTGTTCTAAAATCTCAATTTTGAGAGATCACAAGCTCACTGGCACTGGTTTGAGGTTTCATCACTGTACCAATAAATTGGGGGCTTTCAGGGGTATAGATTTGGCGGGTAGTTCATATGAGGTGAATTCAAGGAATAGTAGGTTCATTTTGAGGTCTAGTTCGGTCCTGAATATGGATAAAGTTGTGGAGAAAGAGAAGGGTGGTAGTGGGGATAATTATTATGATGCCATTGTTATTGGGTCAGGAATAGGAGGCTTGGTGGCAGCAACCCAGTTGGCAGTGAAGGGTGCCAGGGTTTTGGTTTTGGAGAAGTATGTGATACCTGGTGGGAGCTCTGGGTATTACCAAAGAAATGGCTATACTTTTGATGTTGGTTCTTCTGTGATGTTTGGTTTCAGTGATAAGGTATGTCTTTGAGTAAATTTAAGCTTTTTTAACTGCGTTCTGTTTTCATTGTTAGCTGAGTAAACAATGAGCTGTTGAATGTTGAACTTGTTAGCTAATTAAATGAGTTAGAGATTATTGAATGGTTGTAACTGAATCCCAAGTGAAATTTAGTCGGGGGTGCTTTAATCTTATGCAAAGACAATCACATAGACCAGTTTTACCTTTATACTTCAATCTTTGATCAATAGCAAATGACAAATCATTTTGTTACTATTTGATTTCTAATCCTCATATGGTAGTTTCTCAATCTGAGCAGGGTAATTTAAATTTAATAACACAAGCATTGGCAGCAGTTGGTTGTGAGATACCGGTGATACCTGATCCAACAACAGTCCATTTCCATCTGCCCAACAACCTATCTGTTCGAGTGCATAAAGAGTACAACGAATTCATTGCGGAACTTACGAGTAAATTTCCCTATGAAAAGGAAGGAATTCTCAAATTCTACAGTGAATGTTGGAAGGTGTATATTTGTTTTATCTCCTAGATTGGCTAGGCATTTTTTGGCCTCCACTTGTAATACATAACTTACATTAAACTGTTGGTTATACGTTTGGTAGATCTTCAATGCCTTAAACTCGTTGGAACTAAAGTCACTTGAGGAGCCAATCTATCTTTTTGGGCAGTTCTTCCAGAAGCCTCTCGAGTGCTTGACACTTGGTAATTAGTGATGCTGACATAAAATTTGTTGCATTTGTTTAGCTAATGCTTTTTGAAATTTGAAGATGAAACCCCTCATTTAATATTGCATTTGTTTACTTACATTATCGTCTGGTTAGTTAATGCTTAAACAAGACAAAAATGTGAAACATGATTATTTTAGACTTCTTTATCACTTCGTCAGTATCATGATGTATAATCCTCTGCAGCCTACTATTTGCCTCAAAATGCTGGAGACATAGCTCGAAAGTACATAAAAGATCCACAGTTGTTGTCTTTCATAGATGCAGAGGTGCGAAGAAATTTCTTGTTGTCTTCTTGAAATTTGTTTGAGAAACTTATAGTCTTATTTATTTCCTGGGTTTGGAGATCCACAAGTGGCCAGTTCATTGATCTGACAGATATAATGTACTTGTGGTGGATCTACAGTGTTTTATAGTGAGCACGGTCAATGCTTTGCAGACACCAATGATCAATGCAGGCATGGTAAGCTTAGCTTTTAAACATGTTTTCTGGAGATCTCTCTTTCTCATGAGTAATATTAGTCATGTAATTTAAAACCCGTGATCGTTGAGACCTGAGAAAATCCTTCATATGTGTTTGTGTCAGGTCCTGTGTGACAGGCACTATGGGGGAATTAACTACCCTATTGGTGGTGTTGGTGGAATAGCAAAGTCGTTAGCAAAAGGCCTCGTTGACCAGGGAAGTGAGATACTCTACAAGGCAAATGTGACTGACATTATAATTGACCAGGGCAAAGCCGTGAGTTCAATTCACTACTGGATAAGCAGTGCTAAGATCTCGAAGTTCAAGTTTTTTTTTTTTTTTAAATTATTATTATAAGCCAAAAGATAATTTGATATTTATGTGATTAAAGCTTTCCTGTAGGTGGGAGTCAGGATTTCAGATGGAAGGAAATTCTTTGCAAAAACAATAATATCAAATGCTACTAGATGGGATACCTTTGGTTAGTTTTGGCTACGACCCTCTAACAGATTTAGATGACTAGTTTTGAACCAACAATCTGGTGGTTTGCTTGGTTTATTAGTGATGTGTAGTTACATTCAAATCCTCTTTATTCTAGGAAAGCTGTTAAAAGGAAAAGATCTTCCAAAAGAAGAGGAAAATTTTCAGAAAGCTTATGTGAAGGCCCCATCTTTTCTTTCCATTCACATGGGAGTTAAAGCTGAGGTTCTACCACCAGATACAGATTGCCATCATTTTGTTCTTGAGGTATTTATACTTCTCAATGGATTCGTCTTCTTGTAGATTTGCAGTACATTGGAATCGGATTGCATTAGCTGGTATATTCACCTTATTTTTCATGCCTAATCTTTTCTAGAATGATTGGACAAGACTAGAGGAGCCATATGGAAGCATTTTTTTAAGCATTCCTACTGTTCTTGATTCATCACTGGCTCCAGAAGGCCACCATATTCTTCACATATTCACAACCTCTTCCATAGAGGACTGGGAGGTAAGTGTAGTGATGTTATAATTACTGATCTCAATTCATAAACGTAAGCTCTTTTCCCACTTTTCCGGTCCCTCTAGAGAGCCCAAAAAGTGCTATTTTCACCTATAATTGAGCAGGATTTCTTTTCTAGGGACTCTCTCCGAAGGATTATGAGGAAAAGAAGGAGCTTGTGGCAGATGAAATCATTAGCAGATTAGAGAAGAAGCTATTTCCTGGACTACGATCATCCATTGATTTTAAGGAGGTGACATATCAGCCCTAATGCTATTAATTGACATTGCAGCTTTGTTATGTCAACATACAATCAAATGACTTCAGACTGTGGGAGAAAACCCTTTATGTTATAAACTCCTCCACAAAATCTTTGAAGTTTGATTAATAATTTCAGCGGGAAGGCATTTGATGATCAATTCTTTTACTTACATATGTTGGTACTACATTGTAGTATGTTTTGATGAAACATAGGTTATTATGCGTTTCCAGAATCATGGCATAACCATCATTACCTTCAAATGCTTTTTGGGCTTTTGTGAATTATAACACCATTTTGTCTAATTCCATGTCTCTTGGAAATTTGCTTTAGGCTACTCGGCTGTATTCTCTCTCAGCATTCTAAAACCGGTTACTGTTGTCTGCTTTCTTAACAATTTGGTTTCCATTGTTTGGTATCTCCCTCTAATGGAGATCTTCTATAATGGTAGGTGGGGACACCAAAGACACACAGGCGGTACCTGGCTCGTGATAAGGGCACTTATGGACCAATGCCACGTGGAACTCCAAAAGGCTTGTTGGGAATGCCATTCAATACAACAGTAAGTTGTTTAAACTCTAGTTGACAGTTCACTATCCCCAGATATTTTGAGCATACTTGATTAGTTGGGCTTGCTATAATTCCATTCAATACATAGTAAGTTTTTAAACTCTGGTTGATGCTTCAGAGTCCCCAGTTAATATACTTAATTAGTTGAGCTTGCTATAAACTGCAGGCCATAGATGGTCTGTACTGCGTTGGTGATAGCTGCTTTCCAGGACAAGGAGTTATAGCTGTAGCCTTCTCAGGAGTGATGTGTGCGCACCGCGTAGCTGCTGATATTGGTAAATAAATACCTTTTTCGATGTAAAATTGACTAGAAAGTTTGCAGTTATCTTCTAAAAAATGTTAGTTTTCCATGCATTGGATAAGAAAATATATTTGACTTAGAGTGAATTCGTCTCATAAGACATACTGGGGTTGAGGTTGGAACGTTACACTAACCTCATCGGTTGAGTGTGATTTTCATTATTTTGGTGATAAAACTAATTAGTAAATGCCCTAAACCAACTGACAAGCTTTGAAAGAAAGCTTCTTATTTCCCTCGACTTTTTTACTTGACAGGGCTTGAGAAAAAGTCCCCCTTATTGGATGCTGCCCTCCTTCGAACTCTTAGTTGGTTGAGGACATTGGCTTGAAAACTTGTTTTGGAAAATACAAAATGCAGATGCTTGTTGGTGAAGAGCATCGTTTGATTGCAAGAGGAAACACAGCTGGTTGAAGCACATTGATATGCTCTCTCCATTTCATTATTAGGACCTCAACCAATAGCTTCAGCTGCTGAATTAACTTGGTTCATAGAAAACTGATCTCTGATTCCTGTCTCCTACGACGAGAGTACATATACAGGAACCGTATAGGGGTAAAAAAAAAAGGGGGGGGGGTGGCGGCCCGGCCCTGTAAAGTGGTCTGCATGACATTTCTTATATTTTTTTGAGGTTGGATGCAATAGTTGATTTCTGTTGTTCTTTTTCCTATTTGGGTGGGGTGTCAAATGTATAAAAAGGCGATTATTTTCTTCAAAAATAAAGTCAGTTTCTTTTATCATTATTTTTGTTTTGATTAGCTGATCGAAACACATAAAGACTTCAATCTTGCTGCATTTTCCAGCTTGAAATTGACAGGTGAAATCTAAGATACATTGCTAAATCATATAAAACCAATCAAGTTTGGTCAATTAGACTTGATACATATACTAAGTACCACTTCATTCTGAGATACCATATGTTAACTTAGAGTTCAATTTTTATCGAAAAAAATCTCCATGCAAATATGTTTGCATGTAATCTGATTAACTTTTCTTCAACTCTTATAATCACCAACTATAACTGGAAACTCCACAAATTCTTAGCTCACAGAATGCAGAAGTTCCAGCTCAGTGATCCTTACTAGCATTTCTTGGTTCATTTACTCAGCCCTCCTCAAAAAAAGGCCTTAAAAGGAGGGGAAAATGGAACTGCATCCAAATTTCTGCTGCTTTCAAAACTTTTAGCCCCTTCTAAGCTCCAGATTGAAGCTTCATCATTCTCAAAGAAAGATATGCCAAGAAACGGTATCCGAAAATCATGCCTACCAGTGCACAGATTTCTGTTAAGCCGCAGTCTATTTTTATTCCGTTAATGGCCGGCAGGATGTTTCCATACTGCACCTTGAGAAGTAGCTTATATGTGTGGTAGTTGAAAGACAAATAGCGGATCCAAGATATGAATACTGGAACTTTCTGAAGAATTACAGAAAATCATGTTACTGTTTCAGCCCTTTGCAAGTAAGACTTTTCTTAGAAAAGTAGCATGTTACTGTTCTGGCTGAGGATATAATGAGTATTAGACATAGTAAGCAAAGGATAAGAATGCTCACTTTCACAAAGAATCCACCAGCCAGCATGAAGGTCATCACAGTTACCGAGGCCAGAGTTGTAGCTTTCTTGATGTCCATTAGTGTAGCTCCAATAGCTAGCCCAAGTCCCTGTAATTTACATTCTTACATTGTCAATATACATATATGGCCATTTTTGCTGAGAAACTTTCTAAATTATCCACTCAAACTAGTTTCAGCTGGTTCACATGATAAACTAAACTTTGTCAAATCTCACCTTCACTTTTACTAAAATTAAAAATGACAACAGCCATCATACCTGAGCTGCCACAATGCAGAGGAAGACTGTAAGCATGGTTAGGAAGAATGGACCAGCACTCAGCCTCAAGCCTGCCATGAAATATACAACAAGAAGGAAGAGTATGGGGAGTAACAGATCAAGTGGAAGGTCACTTGTCGTTCTGGCCACAAAGTAAGCGCTTAATTGGTACATGTCAGCTGCTCGTTCCTTAGTCAGCATAGCTCTTTCTTGTGGAAACGCGAAAATCGCAGTGAACACCGGAAAGAATCCCCAGAAGACAGCAATAAAGAAAAGCAGCCCGGCCTGCATTTCGAACAACAGTTTGGATCAAGAAAATGATGTTTTGGTTCTCTTTTGTGAAGCTTCTTTCAACTGTGATTCTTTAGAACCATACAACTTCTTCATTAGAATCTTGCTTAGCCTTTTTTACTGTTCAGCTTCCACTAGTCAACTTTATATGCATTGACAAAATGATGTTTTTTACCTGATCTAGCCTGCCTTTGGGGGAGTGACCATCTGACTGCCACCAGAGTAAGCCCAAAATAACTGCAGTGGCTAGAACTTGGGTGATTCTCAACCAGCTGAAGTAGTCATGCCTCCTTTCTTTAAATCCTCTCCTGAATAGTATACAATACTGTTCCCACCAGCTTGCCCCCCATTCCCTTTTTGGACTTGACACCTTTGCCTTCAGTTCTTCATCAATGGGAAGAGGAACAATGAGTTTCTTCTTCTCCTTTTCTGCAACTCGGGTTTCATAGGCCTCCACGAGATACTGTTTTAAAAAAAGAATCAGCACTATTAGCTAGATATTGACATGTGATGGTTGCTGGGGAATTCACAAGTCTAGACAGTGTAAACTTGTTTTGAGCTTGGTTATGAGAGTTTTATCGTGTAAGAAGGGAAAGAGCTATGCAATATTATGGTGTTTAGTAGATACAAGAGTTAGTTTGTGTGCTTGGTTTTTTTCACCTCATGGACAGCTGCTGGAGATGGTTTTCCATTCGCTGTATCGTTATCTGAATTTCCCATCTGCACTTTGTCCTCTAGTTCTGATGGCAAAGAAACATCATTTATATTTCCATTTGCAAGATCTAGCAAGAACTCTGCTGGGTTCATGGCAATTAAAGGGGAACATCCTATAGATGAGAAATAAACCATAGCTTCTGATGCTTTTCCAAAGTAGAGCAGGCTTCCTTTCCCAAGAAGAATCAACTTGTCAAATTTATGGAAGAGTCTGCTCGATGGCTGGTGGATCGTCGTCACCACAGTTTTTCCAGCCTGACATACAGTTATAACCAAGTTAGTTTAATATGTCCCTTATTTTATTTCCCTCATTGTATATTCTTTGATCATTGTGTTCAAAATTTCTTGTGAGCTGGTCCTAAGATGTAATGCTCTTGGTTTTTTCTTGCATATTGGCACCAATTATTGCGCCTGCTGATCTAAAGTAAAGAAAGTAAAGCCAGTGGTTACAGAGAATCTGTTGTTTAATTCGAAATGGGTGAAATGAGATCATGTACCTCTGCTATGTCTTGTAACATCTGAACAATTCTCAAAGCAGTTGTAGAATCCAAGCCAGAGGTTGGTTCATCAAGAAACAGAAGAGAAGGGTTGATTATAATCTCATTACCAATACAAACCCTCTTCCTCTCTCCCCCTGACACTCCACGGACAAATGAGCCGCCTATCATGGTGTCTTGGCACCTATAAATGTTAGTATTCTTTGCTTAGCTTCTAAAGGTAATAAGATAAGAAAACCATTGGCTTTTAACTTTAGAGGTCAAGCATGAGTTTTTTGTCATTAATTTATGCTTGTGGCAATTCCAAGTTCAACGAAGATCGGAGAAAAAGAGAAACTTACCTCTCTAAGCCTAGCTCATAGATGACATCGATTGCTCGTTTTTCCTTCTCCTCTTTTGACAGTTTCTTTGGCAGTCGTAAGAGGGCTGCATATCTTAAAGTTTCTTTCACTGTCAGATGAGGAAATAGAACGTCGTCTTGAGTCACAAACCCTATCCTGCAATAAATATCATGCATTTGGTTATTCAATGTAATTTTGCATGAATAATCGTAGATTTTACTGCTCGTCTACATAGCTCCTTTGGATTGATATCACAAGTCTGAAAAAGCAACAAATCACAAATCCTGCTTTGGACCGGTATGTTCATTCTCTAGTGGAAACTAGTTGATTTGTTACTCATGTCTAAACATTTTAGTATAAGATTTTAAACTTTATGACAAGTTTAGAGTATTCTTACCTGCTTTTTAAGAACTTGGAATATGGTTGGTCATTGTAAGTAATTGAACCACCAACAGTTGGCTGGATTATCCTCCCTCCAAGCAAATTCAAAAGTGTTGTCTTTCCACTCCCTGAAGGCCCCATTAGAGCCAAAACCTCTCCTGGATTAACTAAACCATTAATTCCATGCAAGATGCCCTTCTCTTCATTTGTCCTTATTCCCTTGATGACCACCTTGTATGTCACATCTGTGAACTGCATACATGGTTCAATCTAAAGATTCAGTAACCTTCATTCGTTGATACAGGTAACAAAAGTTCTTTGCATAATGTTAACAAGTACAACAAAAGGCAAAACAACTAATACTCAGAAGAAGAAAAAAATGTATCAGATTTCCATACCCTTCCTTCCTTCCAATCATATGCCTTAGAAATTTCCTCTATTCTACATTCCAAAGCCTTAAGTTCAGGCTCGGAAACAAGTGAAGTTATCCTCCTTGCCTCAATACAAGAGTCTCTAAACTAGTTTTATGAGGTGCAAAATATTGTAGTTTCTTTCTGGCCTAAGAATTCTTATGTTAAAAGTATTTTGTTTTTGGTTGGAAAGAAGGGCAAGTCTTGTACACAAAAGTCATATAGAATGAAACTCTGTACAAGACTGAACCTGATCAAAATTGCTATATTGCTAGCCATGTTCTATGGTTCCCGTAGTTGATCATGTCTAGATGAATCTCCTTCCCTTTTGCCTGTCCAAATACATAGTATACCACATCAAAATTCTTGAACTATCAACCATCACATGAGGTTTCAACACCGGTATATGCAGTTTGCAGTGACTACTTAGCAAGTAGTTTCTTATTTCTCTTTTTCTTTTTTCTTTTTTTCTTTTTTTTTTTCAGTGTATTTTTTTTTTGTACCTTGAGATAAATTGGCAATGTGGGTTCAGTTTGAAATTTTGGTTTTCGCGTTCCGGCTTCAAGATCTTCGGCTGCAATATTGAAATCAAATGTCTATGTCAATCTCTATTTTTATTCAGCTATTGTCCTATGGGAAAATGGGAGTTGGATACAAGGAAAAAAAAAAAAGAAAAAAAAAGGAGGTTATGCCAAGCAATGACCAACTTGTATATGATGCAATATTTAAGACCAAAGTCCAGTAGTTTTCTTTTGTTGGATGCTCAATAGTACACATCTTCTAAATTACACAACTTACTTGTATAACAATAGTTGAAAACAGTTCCTAGTTCTTTGACAAGTTCTAGAGTACCTGTGTGAGTCTGTGTACTGCTGTGTTGTGCTTTTTATTTTTTCATAGTTAAGAAATATAACCAAGACAAGGGTCAAAACTCTTTTCATCATTTTATAATTACATTTAGATGAGGAGTAGGAACTTTTTGTTGGGACTCGGGAGAAGAAACTATGTTCTTCTAGGGTTTTTTTTCCTTTTTTCCCTCTTAGCAAATTTAGATCCCTTACCATTACCAATCTAATAATTCCCACACATGCATTCAAAAGTTTAATATTTTTCTTTTCCTGTACTTTTCAGCTTGGGGAAGAGACATAGACATCATAGATGACCAAAAGTCTAAATTTGGTGAACAGGTAGTTGGGAATATATTGAAATATAAACTTTATGAACTGACTTCATTACATACTAATCAGTCAATTCCAAGATTTAATGAGAACCCAAATTTGCCACCTTAGAACTAACACATATATAGTTTTAGTTTCTTTTCAAAGAGAAAAGAAGTACACACATGGTTTCTACTTTCTCCTAAATTTGGGACCCACATATGACCTATCTCTTTCCTTGTTTTTTCTCCCTCATTATTATTTTTTTTTATTTTTTTTTTTGCTGTTTGTCATCAGACTCATCAAAGACATGCTCATGGTTGGTAGTGAAAATAAAGAATGAATTTTTAACTTGTAACAGAAAATATAGTTTTTTTAAGTAACTTTCGACAAATTATTCCTAAAACAATACATCTTTATAGACTAATGCAATGAATTGTGTAAAAAAAATCTTATTACAAAAAATTTGTTTACAATCTAACTATCAGTACAATACAAATAACTTTCTTTTTTGAGAGGGATAAAACCAATAGCTTTCCCATCTTATATATATGGACGTGTCTACAGTAGAGGTGCCCCTATGTAGGGCCCTGTCTATTCACCGTTGGATGAGAATCTATATATAAATAGATTCTTCACAGATTCCCGTTATTCTCCACAGATTCCCATCCAACGATAATTAAGGCATGACCTTACGTAGGGACGCCCCTACCGTAGCTATCCCCTATATATATTATACAGTCATACATGTATACATACATATTTTTCATTGAAAATTTTCAAAAACCAGAGAAAAAGAGGAAAAAGAAAAGTTGAAAACAGCCGAGGCAGGAGAAAGTAGTGGGTCCAAACATACTATTCTTTTTTTAAGGTCTAAAATGGCAGCTTCTTAGAAAATGAGTGGCTTACATCAAAAAGTTGGACATGCAAATTGCAATTGTATGGACTTGGTACTATTTCTCACCAAATTTGATCAATACCCTTCACATCAATCACTCCTTACTGCTAGTATTTTCCATGGTAGACAATAGACTCCAAAAATTCAGCAATTATTACCGATCGTTTTCTTTTCTCTTCATTTTTTTTTCCCACTACTTTTTCATTTAAACTAAAAAATTAGGTTGTGGTCAAAGACTTTCCTTAAAATGAGCACCGTATTATTCAATAAAAAAGGAAAACCCGAACATATTGTAATGAAAAAAAATGAAATTAAAAGACCTATAGGAGGGCGCGTCTACAGTAGGGACGTCCCTGCGTAAGGCTCTGTCTATATACCGTTTGATGGGAATCTGTATATAAACAGACCATCTGTATATAAACAGATTCCCCACAGATTCCCGTTATTCTCCACGTATTCCCATCAGACGGTATATAAGGGGTGGCCCTACGTAGGGACGCTCTTACTGTAGCCCTCCCCCTATAGGAACATGATATGTTGGTTAAAATCTAAATAAAAATATATAAACCTTATAATTAATAATTAAAAAAAATCCGCCCCCAACCACCCAAAAAAATTTAAAAAGAGCTTAGACATAGTGAATAAAATTATCGCACATTCAAAAACATAGACAAACTTTTTTTTTCCCCACTGGAATGATAGACACAATTAATTTGTATTGTTTAATTAACACATTTCTTTACAATGTGCTTTCCCGAAAAAGAAAAAAAGAAAAAATTCCTTAAACTTGTTACAATCATTTTTTTCTCTTTATATTAAAAAAATTAATTTTTATTCATGCATGAAAACAAAAAAGAAAAAATAAATTTATCCATGGACAGTAATTTAACTAATAATAACAAAAGCTTTAAAGGGAAAAAAAAAATAAAAAAGAGAGAGAGAATGAAAACGTACGGATATCATCGTCGCTAAAGGGCTTAGAGTCGGCGATTTCATCGGGAGGTACGGTGAAGCCGGTGAAGGAGAAGGACAAGCCTAGGCTGGCGCTGGAGGCTCGGCTCAGAGCCGCGCCACTGCTGACCTCATCCAGCTCAAACCTCAACTGGGCGCTCCTAGACTTTCTTATGTGCGCGTTGTTGTTTCTGCTACTGCCACTCCGCCCCGGCGACGCCCCCATCACCATCCGCCCCCGGCTCGACTTTCGAGAGAGCGTTCCCCCGCTCTCCGCTGCCACGTCATTCGACGTGGTAGGCGGCGGCAGCGGCGGCGGAGACTTGAAAGCCGCCGTCACCTTCTCCAGCAGCTGGTCGGACTTGGTCCTCACCAATGAGGAAATAGTATTATTATTCATTTTCTTCTAATTTTTCTATTTTTTAAATTTCGGCCGTGCTAGCTGCAACACGTAATATGAAATAATTTATTAGTAGTTATTGTACAAATAAAACCGATAAAAATCTTCAATTTCATATAGCTATATAATGACAAATTAAAGATTAATTATATTGGCTGGTTATAATTATTAGATATTGTTGTCACCCATTTGAGATCACCGTATAATTAAAGTAGTGCTTACTAAAAAGGCATTAAAAAAATGGATAAATAATTAGTAAAGACCATCCGTTAAACTCGATTAGCATGCATTTTAATTTAATTAGAACATGCTAATATTTGTCAATATATAGAACTCATAGAGAATAACATTAAGACGTTAAATGGGTAATAACAAGAACATTTTAATTATGGGAGGTGTGAAGAAGAAAAGAGTTATATGTATCCATACCATGAACGGGGGAGGGTACTGCTCAATGTATAAAGAAGCTAAGTACGTACAATTTTTGTTAAACCATTTGAGAGAAAAAAATAATTAAGTGAGAAAATATGATAAAAGATAAAAGGATAAGAAAAAGAGGGTGTGTTTTCTTAGAATAATCTAGCTTCTAGACTCTTAAAGAATTATCCTCATCAAGAATATATAGGCCGCTTTGTAAGAGATATTATTCATAAAGAGGTCACTTAAGACCGATATTTTTCCACGATAAAGAGCAAAAATGGAGAGATATGGTAGAAGAAGAAGATCAAAGTAGAGTATATAGCTAGTTGACCCCACGTCATAAAACATTAAAAACAGTTCAAAGAAAGGGAAAATGCATATTGTACATTGAACATAAGGTAATTGAACAGTACCATAAGATCAAGAAGATATTGATATATAAATATAAAATGTGTAAATAGTTGGTCAACACCATAATATACACTCTACTTCTACAGATAGCTCTACAATAATGGAGGAATATTATTATTAAGACTGAAAAAGTTTAGTATATGATCTATGTAGTACTCGTCCATCATATCATGATTAATATCAAAAGGGTATTATATATGATAAAATCATGATTATGGATTACGAAATCCATACCTTAATACGACTAAGAAAGCAAATTATTATGGCCAGACTAAGAAGGAAGAAGAAGAAGAAAGAAAGAAAGAAAGAAAGAAGATGAGGAAATAAGGAAACTTTTTTTTTTTCTTTGAAGGGTTTAATGTGCTCAACTGTGACACCTCTTATGCTATACATCCACTTCTTTTTATAAAGAGCAATAAAGAGGGAGGTCGGCACCAAGTTACCAAACAACCCTCATAGTTGTTCACAAATTACGTATGTACCATGCCAAAATTCTCCTCTTTTTCTCTTTTTTTTTTTATTTTTTTTATTTTTTCAATTAATCTGATAACAACAATGGAATCGAATATAACCTAAAATATATATGATATGATATGGCTTGATATGTCACCCCAATCATACTGATCAAGTCTGACCATGCATCCTTGCCGTACACGTGTTAGGACAGTCCTTTTGGTATTTATTTTGCTGAAAGTTTTCTATCTTAGCTTAGTTTTGATAGGGAAAAGTGGGACTTTCTTGTTTCTTTGTTTGTATTATATTTGAAGGTACTAGCTAGCTAGTCGACGAGATCATAACTTTTTGACACTTAATGACGTTTAACCCCATTAGGGATAGTATGTATAAGAATGACTTAATTTGATGTGCCGCCTAATTATGTGGAAGTTGCCCACATAAATTTAATGAAGCCTTTTGTATATATTATATGATCATCATGATCACGATCAGCTCTCCATTCATGATTTTTTTTTTTTTTTGTTTGCTATATCAAATCAGGGTCTGGCCCTTGTATGCAGTGTGTCTGAAAGCTAGCCATATTATGAGGTGTTCGTTTGATCTAAGATTACCTATTTCAGAGGGAATTCGCCAAAATTCTTGGAATTTTGCTCTAAAACGTGTGCATCTTCGTTTTTTATTTATGGTCATCTTGTAACCTTATGTGTCCTTGTTTTGTAGGGATTATTGATGATGTCGAAGGTCCAACTATTTGTGCGCGAATCAATACGTTTTGTGATCGTCATCATATCCTAGTTTGTGTTCAATCGTTTAAATATAACAGCTTAAGTTTATGCGATCGTCATCATATCCCTAGTTTGTGTTTAATCGTTTAATTAATTCTAACAGCTTAAGCTTTTAAAAGAATTGTTTCTTATTATACTAAGCCATGTAATCACCTAATGAAGAAACCAAGAGCTAGATTTTCTCATTCAAGAAAACATAATAAGAGATCTAGACGAAGTAAACTCGAAAAATTATACATTAGTTTGCAACTATTTCGGGTGAGAGTATCTCTATATCATGCAAATTAAGGGGTCAAATAAGAAAACAAAATCCGGAATTTCGTGAAATTACTACTCAAATCTTCGAAATAATCAAGGTACTAATGATGCGTTACTATTGCATGCTTTTTCGATCTTGAGATCACCTTATTTCATTTAAACGTTTATAATCTTTTTTCGCCGTTTCATAATATTTCTTGGGAATACGAATTTTCAATAGTATGCCGAATACTTTCTCATTCCATATCAATATTTTCGTTTGATTGCCTTTTGTAGTTTAAATTTCTTCTAAAGTGCGCCCACTTATGTTGAGACATAACCAAGTGGCCATATCTAATATATGATTGCTGTACGAAGGTTATCTTGCATATCCTCAAAACTTTATAATGCTGAGAGAAAAAGACAATGAAAAGGAAAACTTAACATACATGTGGCTGGCTCCATTTATGTATTAATGGAAGCCTATTTCGCTAAAGTCACTATGACCACTACTAGCAGCACTAAGATCACTTCAAGCCAACACTCTTGATCATATTAGTCCTTGACAATAACGTATTTCATTAACATATATGTGTTAGCTTATAATTTACCTTGGTACGTGGCCGCGTAGTACGCATCTTATAAGGACTCTTCTCTAATGAGTTGTGCTAGCTAGTGAAAATCGTGCATGTGGTAATTATCGCATCATGAGAATGACTGGTTGTGATTGGTCATACGCATCATCAAAACTAACATAGATCTCTATTTTTGTATGTTGCTATGCCAATTCAAACTCAGATAGATGACGTACATGACATTATGGCTTCTTTTGAATGAGTAATTGCATAATATATCATTAATTCTTATTCTAGTTAAAACGCTCGCCACTATGCCAAATGTTTTATTTTATTTTATTTTATTTTTGGACAAACAAATAAATTGAGAAATATTTAATTGAATTGTCAGGAGTGCAACCATGCATATTAGTTGGTAATTACTACGCTAAGTTCGGTTGAATTTATTCTTGTCCTTTTAGTTAGGGAATGAATGTATGAGATAGATTTCATTAATGGCAACGTGCCTTAACAAATAAATGCTTAATTAATTCCTAGCTGATCATATCACATATTATGTCGTTCATTAATAAAATATGTGATATTAAATATATATTATAGTAATCTAATCCTCGAAATGGAGCTGCTATAGATGAGGAGAGGGACCATTGAAATTATTTTGCCTAGTTGTTCGAACTGCAAAGTGATAATGTCTATCCATTCCTCTCTAGACGTTTGGATCATGCGTTTAAACTTTTGAATCTCAAACTAAGAAACAAACAACAATGAAGGAAAATGTAGTTTGTTCTTTTATAAAAAAAAAAATTATAGTACCAATAACTTGTTTTTTCAATAGAAAAATGAGAGATTAATCAAATTAAAAGAAATAGTAATTGGTGCGACGAGAGAAGGGTAGATTAGTAAATTGAGGGGCGATGGACGAGTGGCTAACAAGTAATGGACAAAAAGGTAGCCCCAAAAGGACATTTTTGGTGGTTCTTGCTGATAAGGAGCTGTCTCCCTTGTGGAGCTTTGCTGGTGGATAGTTGGTCGCCCTCGGTCCACCACATCCGTCCACGTGTCACTTCATATCAAAACTATTTCAAAAATATTATTTTGATTAATTCTAAACATATTTATTTAACTAATTAGTGTATAATCTTGTTAAGCTTAAATATGTTAAATATATCATGTTATATGTATATTAATCGTGTTATGTTTGAATTTAGATTTTTGACATATTTATTAATTATATCATAACAACATGAACATAACATAATTACATAAATTATCAACCCTACTTATAGTTGAGAACTTTTCACATATTGAAAAAAGCAATTAATACCCACGCTAATAAAAATGTAATATTTAATTCTTTTATATGTAGCAATTCTACTCACTTAACCTGTTGAAGCACTGTAGGTCCTAGTACTTTTGTTTTGTACCTATAAATTTCTGTTTTTTTTTTTTTCCTCCTACTTTTTCTTTACTTCCTTCTTTATGGTACCATTAATTTGTATTTCTCCTTTTCTTCTTCGTCAACGTTGTAAATATACCTTGCTTATAATGCAGAAGTCCCTTACTCATAATGTGGGGCACTATTTTTAAATAAAAACTAAACAAAGGATATCAAAATTAAATTCAACGCATTAATAATCTAATTAGTTATCTAGGCATATTGATCATTAAAAAAAAACATTCCCATTAATCTAAAATTTCTAATGATTGGAATTATTGAAAAAATAAATAAATAAACAAGAAAAGTGGGAAAATCATCCAAACGTTAAAAAAACTCTCCCTCTCTCTCTCTCTCTCTCTCTCTCTCTCTTAAAAACTCTCTTTTCCTGTGTAAAGACCAGGGTAGAGGCCGGTGCCGCCCTGCAAAGGGCAAGCCACGTGACAGGGACCTGACTGTCTGATATACAGGCAGTCTTAGTTTGGTCCAGCCGTATTTAATAGTTATTTCACCAAAACAAAATAAAATAAAATAAAATAAAAAAGCTATATAGTAATTAAGGGATTATTTAAAAAAGCATTCTTTTTTACACCACTTTTGAAAAAGGGGATGGCTACGGTAGGGGCGTCCCTACGTAGGGTCATGCCTTAATTATCGTTGGATGGGAATCTGTGGGGAATAACAGGAATCTGTGGAGAATCTATTTATATACAGATTCTCATCCAACGGTGAATAGACAGGGCCCTACGTAGGGACGCCCCTACTGTAGACGCGCCCTTTGAAAAATAACTTACTTGTTTATTTATTTAATTCATTCATAATTAGCCGTCATTCTATAGCCACGTGTAGGATCTAGAATCAACTATTGACATCTCCTACTTTATTTTGAAGGTTTATTAGTCACCACCGCAGGTTTCTTGACACGTGGTTGTCCAATGCTTCTTAGTGCTTCCACGTGGATTTTTGAGATCACGTATCTGATATGTTTGTATTAAATCTTTTTCTGCTTTTTTGGCCCTTTTACATGCTCAAATGTTGACAGAGGAAGAATTTATGGATTTCAATCTGACCAAACAATTTATTTAAAAATAAATAAATCCAACCAAGCACAAAATTAAAGAGAAAAACAAATTTTTATTTATTTCTTTTCTTATTTTTTATTTGAAACTATTTTCATATTTTTTTTTATGAAGGTTAGTGGTTACTGTTCTAAGGGAGGCTATACTATATATAATACGCATATAATGCTTATTTGGTTATCTTTCTTTTTTTTTTTTTTGGGAAGAGAGAAAAATGAATATATACAAGAGATTTTATCAAAGATGTTTCATAATAAAATTCCAAATTCATTTTATTTTAAAAACAACATAAAAAATTACTAAATACGGTCTATACTTTTTGATGGGCGCTATATATGCCAATTAGCGGTAACATTTTTATTTATGATTTATATTACGAGAGAGTTTTTGTTTAGAGAAATAGAGAGGAACATGTAGCACAAGGGCAAAATCTGATATAACCATGAATATTCTAACATATATTATTTTTGCTAAAGAGAGGAGATTTGAAACCCTAAATGTCAACGTATTGAAAATAAATGTGGTTTTCAATTAAAATGAACTTGTGATTGTGGTATTCAAGAATTTGAAGAAACTGTGTTGAGAAGTATATACCAATTAATTTATATTATGGAACGCTTTTTTCTTTTTTTTTTTTGGGTGTGTGTGTTTTCTATGTCTAGATAATAATACGTTAATGATTATGTCCAGATAAAATGAAATATTTTTGTTTATCCATTTATTTATTACTATGTGTCATTGATAACCTCATTTATTACAAAATGACCGAATCCACATGCTATATGGATCAAATTCTTTTTCATGTCATCCGATACGATAACGTTGTATGAGTAGGTGCGTTTTTTACGAGTTTATGGAAAGTGTGACGTGTTACATTTTTATGAGGTTTTGCTTTTTTATAACTATTTTTAATTATTGATTTGTATGAACTTTCAAAAAAATATAAATTATGGAATAATGAAAATGCAAGACATGTATAAAATTCCACAATGATCAATAATGGAAGTATATATGGTGGATCTGGATCATTATTTCTCCTACTGAGACGCAGAATTATCATATAGTGGCCAGGATATATAGCAATAGCAAAGAGTAGTGCAAGGTTGATCGATGTTGACTTGAGTGTACCAATATATTAATAATTAATTTTAGTGACCTGAGTATAAACATTTTAATTAACTCAAAAAAATATTTGCACTATGCAATTCCGATTTTAAAAAATTTTTAAAAAGAAAAGCCCAAGAAAAATCCTTTCAATGGGATTTGCTGCCTACCCCATATATATTCTGCTAAAAGAAAACATTAGCAAATGAAATCTGACCACGTTGATTATACTTGGATATAGCCTTTATATGAATTGGCTTGGTCTTTTATACCAACAAATAAAGACCTAATTTCCACTTCAAGCAATAGTTTCATAGAATAAATCCCTTAATCTAGATTAGGAAAATATGATAATGACATATGTAATTAGTTTAATCTCTCCTTTGAATGAATCAATATATATTTAAGGGTTTTTGTTGCCTTTGTCATTTTAATGGATGAGTAAGTCTACGAGGTGCCACTTTTTTTCGGTGTTAATATCTTGTCATTCATTAGACTAGTAGAGTTCCACTTTAAGGCTCATAATAAATAACATAGAGATACGTTAGCCGCAGCCTAGCATTCTCCATTTTAGTGTTGAACGAAGAATGATTGTTGATTAATTTATTTAGCTCGGTTGGTCCAAGACTTTAGGGATGTGCGTGTGAATTTCGGGGGTCAGGGGCTCAAGTCCTGGTAGTGTGTGTGTGATATTTTCCTTTAATTTTGTAGTAAGTGGTGGTCATTAATTAAGCTCCACTTTTAAAAAAAAATTATTGATTTATTTATTTATTTATTATTATTATTATTATTATTATTATTTGGTGTGCTAATGATCTCGGCTACCTATAATACTTAGTAATTACTTGATTAGGTTTTTTTATGGGATAAGTAAATGATTAATTAAGAGGGAATTCAAAGATCAAGTAAACGAGATTCCGAGAATACGAATGTCACAAGCCTTACGAAAATGTTGCGCCATGTTTTAAGGAAAAGGCGTGACAATGAGTACTTGTGAAGTTAATGCATGATATAAAACATGTGAATATCTATAACCAAAAATAATATTTTAATCACTTTGAAATCAAATAAGTTATATATATGTTGTAACTATGTTATATTAAGATCGATCTCTTTCGTACATTAATCTAGCTCGAGAATGTACTAGAAGACCATACTCGAAAAAGAAACATATTCAACATCTCTTAAACGTCTAATTAGAAATTACGTAGTAGAGAGGGAAGTATTGATGAAGTAATTAATGACTTATTTGACTTATACGTTAAAATAGTACAAGAAAGAAAGAAACAAAACAGACGTAGAATAGAAAGAAGCATCATCTGCATGATGTCCAAGACGTACCGAATTCGATATGTATACTTCCAAATCTGGATACAGCTAATAAGTTGTAAACAGACAAAAGCGACACATGACACTTATCCACCAGCCCGTTTTTAATTATCTCTTTCCATATATTTTCATGGTTTCAAAAAATAAAAAAAAATGTACATATACTAAATATAAATACATGCGTATATAAAAAAATGTAGATATCATGTGTGTGTATATATATATATAAATGTGATATAAATCATATCACAGCAAATTATATGATATATAAGCTTGAGGAGATCTTGTCAAAATATATACATATATATATACAAATAATTCACATCCAATTAAATATAATTTTATTTTACTATATAGCGCAACTTCTCTCTTTATGTATATATATATATATATTTATTTGTGTATGTATATGATGATACTTAATATATTCATGCAAAAAGTGAAACTGACACAAGAGATCAGAGTCTAAAGTGTAAATGGGTCTACCCAAGCTTTTCAATTTTTCTCTCCTCTCTTGTATCCATCAATTGAAAAGGAGGATTGAAAATGAAAGACGAATTAAAAGTTGGGTTGGTGTGTATGAGTGATGGAGTTTTTTTTTTCTCTCACAAAGTTTAGAAAAAGGGGATCCATGTAGTGGAAAAAGATGGTCTCTGTTAGGTTAAGTTTCATGTGGGTTTGGGCCCTGGGTTCATGTGGGTGAACAAAAAGCATACTAGGTTAATTAATATTGCATATAAAGTGATGGGATTGTCCTTCTTTTTAAATATCTACCCTCATTTTTCCGAATTAATTAAGTACCTTTTTACGTTTGTCTTTTCAGTTTGTTAGACGAGCTCATTATCTTGTATTTATCCACTGGATTATGCGCTTGGAAAAGATACCAAAAAAAGGAATTAAAAAGCAATGTTTATTAGTTTCTAGAGGCTTATAATTGGCCATGTGTAGTAGTAATATATTCTTAGAGAACACATTAACTAAAAATGTACCAATTGGGATATGAAACATTAGAGATAGAGTCAATGTTTATAAACATTTAGATAATCTCCCGTACCATATATATATATATATGTATTTAATATTTATCAATGAAGTATTATTTATGAATAGAAAGCACAAAACAGTATAATACTACAAGATCGTCTCCATCCTATATTCGTTCTGATAGAGATATCCATTAACCTCCTCTGCCAAGAGTATGCACAAAACGACAGAATCAAAGAGCTTTGGTATGGGTAGTACGAACTTGGTATACAAAACGACACAGCAATAGCGCAGCTTTTTCTAAAAGAATCCTTGTGGCACACGGCAGCTGCTTGACAAGCAGAACTAGAGTCTTTGGGAACAGTTCAAAAAGTACAGGCACATATACAAAAGTCCAAGCCTTTACATACCTGTACTAATAGGAACTTGCCTTAATAAATATCGTTTTCAGCAGCTAGAGAAGCACAAGCACTAGTAGATCGAGGAATGAATATGGACAAGGCAAATGCCTAGTGGTAAATTTCGTGAAAAAGAAAACGTGCATGTACATTAGAAAAGCGAAGTTTAACTTCAGCACTGCTAGCTTTTAAACCAATCTCGGTATTGTCCTTTCGTACGGATTTCAAGTAATGCTATTTACAATTGCTGGAATATAATATGCTCATACCTTCTAACAGCTTAAGTTTTTGGGAATTGCAACTCGTTAGCTTGTCACGTGTTGGGTCTATTGTTTGTTTGCACGTTTGTTTCCATATGCATGTTGGGCACTTTGTAGTTTGTCTAGACCCATACAGGAAAAGAGTGTTGGCATATAATATGCCTACCTCATAACAGCTTAAGTTTCTGAGCTGAATTAGTTATCTAACAAGAATCAAAGTAGCAAAATTAGAAGAATGTATGATGGGAAAAAAGAAATTATAAACAGCTTTTCCATGATCTAATTCCAATTTAGTGTCCTCAAAAGAAGACTAGTAAATGGTAAATACAAGAAGAAAACAAAGACTAGATTGAAAGAGAGAACTTTTCTTTCTCTCCCTGTAAAAGCCTGGCTAATTCTACAACATCATGCATCTCAACTTCTGTTAAGCTATGAAAGAGCAAATGTTAGTTAGATAGGAACTATCGACTGTGTACCGGGGTCAAGTTGTTAAGCAATTACTGCTTAACGGCTTCCCTGAATCCAGTGTTCATGTTGTTTTGTAATCCCTTGCTGAAACCGGTGTCTTGCATCATAGCCACGAACTCATTGTAATCAATACGCCCATCCTGAAAAGAATAAAAAATAGTGAATCTTAAATGGAAATGACACATTTTAGTAACCATGTTTTGAAGAGGCCATAAAGGAAACTGTAACAGACAATGTTATGAAATTTAATCAAGTGAATTACATTATCTTGGTCAACTTCGCGTATTATGTCATCTAATTGAACATTTTCCAATCCAAACTTCTCGCAGACTTGTTGGAGCTCATCTGGCGTTATGTAACCACTCCCATCTTTGTCAAAATATGAGAAGGCTGCATACAGATGATCCTCTTTTTGGACCTTGTTTAGATGAAGCATTGCTGCTACAAACTCACCATAGTCTATGGTACCACTATTGTCAATGTCTGCCTGAAAATTTTGAAAGAGGAAAATTCATTCAACAAGCCAAGCCATATGGATAGTATAGGACAGGCGATCTAGCTATGGACCTTTCTTTCAGCTCACGTACGGACTTCAAATCCCTTTGAACAATTCAACCTCTGAAGAAACCTGAATTTCTTCATCTACCCCGCATATTATAGAATATGATTCTAGACTTGTTTTTCATTGAATGCAAATCATCGTAAACTTTTTGGCTGCACTGATTTCTACAGTTTATTGATGTAAAATTCGTCTAAATAGGTGAATCATTAGGCACTTTCCTAACATCTTCAGACGGCCAAACCTACTATGCTTCTAATCCATAGAACCATTTCTCTGCTCCTAATCCATAGAACCATTTCTCCAGGACCAGAGCCTATTTCTAAACAATACCTCATTTTACTGCCTAAATAATGACAAGTAGAACCAAAAAACTGGGTAGAATTTATTCAATAGAACATTTTAAGAATGTAACGGCCGGCTTAAGTTCTGTCTGTCCTATCGCAACTGATTTGTTCATCCAGAGTCCGGACTGGTCAAAATAACATCTTTTTACTTGCCTCAATAGAGTTCCTACATCTGAATCCTAAACAGCACTTACCGCTTGCATTAGTCCATGGATTTCGGAATCCTTGAGATTTGCACCCACCCTCTCCAAACCATTCTTCAATTCCTCAAGAGTGATCTGTCCACTGTTATCGGCATCAATCATCTTGAACATCTCCTTCAGGCCCGCAATTTCCTCTTCAGACAGGGTTTCTGCAATGACCTGCAAAATAAACACAACATCTGCAAGTCATACCCTAAAGAACAGAACAAACTAAAGCGTAATCTAAACATAGAAATAGAATAAGACAGTGATGAGAACAATTGTCCTGCTTTATCCCTATCAGGAAATTAAATATCGTTCTTTGAGAATTATTTGACTAGAGATTCTCTATAAACATATATCGGACTAATCTATGATTTCATGACAATGACCTACAGCTCAATCACTGTAAGTAATATGTGCTTGTACTTTGTGAAAGACATAAAATGAAATAAAACAGCAAGCCAGCAGACATTCCAAATGATGATTTTGCTCATTTGCACACATGACAAGTACCGTACTCATTGGTACTCACCCTAATGGCTATTTTCTTCAGCTTGTTCATGGCAGAAAATTGCTTCAAGCGAGTTAAAACGGCAGAATCAAGAGGTTTGTCGGGAGCAACACCACCAACTTGAACCCAAGGGTGGCCTAAGAAAGAATAAAAGAGTAAGAGCAATTAAGCAAAGCCATGTTTTGAGTAAGAAGAAACATATTTTTAGTGGAAAAAAAAAAATAAAAGAACTTAAGCTCGGATCGTCCACTTAATGACTTTACATTTTCTACGTTAATATTGAAAAAAGAGGACCAGAAGTCCAGATCATAAAACAAATCATATTGCAGATTTCTTTGACTTTATAATAAAGAGAACACTAGATCATGGCAAAGTCACGATCGATATTGCACATAACTATGCTCTTTTCGGCTGTGTATTTTGACTAAACAGATGCATCTATAGGAAAATAATATGCAAATGAACAAGGAAGGCTACAATGATATGACATAGTAATTTTTTAAGCAGACTCACAAAGAACTTCATAGGCTGTAAGCCGCTTCTTGGGGTCCCTTATAAGCATTCTTCGAACAAGATCCTTTGCACTTTCGGATATACTAGGCCACGGTTCAGAGACAAAATCGAGTTCGCCTTTTAAAACCTGCTCAAATATTCCTTGTTCCGTTTCTGATCAGTAGCATCCAGAATCAAAAACTCCACCACTATTGACGATTGATGAATATGTAAAACCAACTGAGACACGAGACATAAAGATTCTTACCATCCCAGAACGGGGGCACTCCACTAAGCAGAATATAAATGATCACCCCGGCACTCCAAACATCACATTCTGGACCGTAATGCTTCCGCAATACTTCTGGGGCTACGTAGTAAGGACTCCCAACCACGTCAGTGAAAGTTTCACCTGAGAAGATCATCAATATTTTCCTATATCAATACAAGTGTAAAGTAATCAATTGACAGCTAGAACAACTGCATGGACTCACTTAGCTCTTCCTCCTAGAGACCACACTTTCCTCGACAAATCCACAAACCCCAACACGGATAAGATAAAAAACTAAACCTGGCTTGAAGAACATGGAAAGACCGAAGTCGATGGTCTTGAGCGGCGCCTCCTCTTCATTGTTAACGAACAAAAAGTTCTCCGGCTTCAAGTCTCGATGCATAACACCGAGAGAATGGCACGCTTGCACAACCCCAACTATAATCCTAGCCAGCTCCGCCGCCTTCCGCTCGGTGTAGTGGCCCCTCTGTATGATCCTATCGAAGAGCTCCCCGCCAGCACAAAGCTCCATGACCACGTGCACGGCTACGGCGTCCTCGTAAGCCCCCACGATCTGTATCACGTTGGGGTGACCGGCCAGGTGGTGCATTATCTGAATCTCCCTCCGGACGTCCTCCACGTCCTCGTCCGTCGTCAGCTTCCTCTTGGCGATCGTCTTGCAGGCGAACTCCCTCGAGGCCCCCTTCTCCAGGCAGAGGAACGTCGTCCCGAACTGCCCCTGCCCGAGCTTCCTTCCCAGGGTGTAGAAATCCTTTATGCTCGCCGTCTTCCTTCCCAGCACCGACTCGGCCTGGAGCCCCGCGCTCGAGAGCCTCTTGATGTGAACGGGCTTCTTCGGCCTTGACGCCTCCTCCTCCTCCTCCTTCTTCTGCACCACCTCCGCCTTAACAGGCTTCTCCTGTTCCACTTCCACCACCACCTCCTCCTCCTTAGGCTGGGGCAGGGGCTGAGGCAGAGGCTGATCTGGTTGATTATTAGCGATCTTCACCGGTTCAGGGGGCGTGTTCTGAACCGGCATTGGAGGAGGATCACAGCCTCTAGAGCCTTCTGAATCCTTCGCCGAATCACGAATCGAGTCGGGAACACCATCTTTAGTCTTTTTAGCCTCCGTGGGAGGAAGGCGGTCCTCCGGCGGGCGGGTTCGCCAGACGGCTGCGGTAACAGATTGCAAGAATCCGTTGGAACCAAGATTTGGTCCCACACATGTGTTCCCCATCAAACCACCAAACCAATCAACCTCCAGAAATTCTCAGGCCCTTGTTATATATCATCAAGCTTCCTCTCTTGAAATCATCCCGAGCGTCCAAAACCAAACCCGATTTTTTCGCTAATCTAATTCCACATCAGAGAGCTTTGATCGAACCAAAACTCTCAATCACAGAACCAAAAAAAAAAAAAAAAAAAAAACTATGGCTTCCGCTCACCGTTTCCAATTCTAAGTTTCCACCAACTCGGATCGATTCCGTAACAATTTCACCCTAAATCTCCCCAAAAATAAAATAAAAAATATTAATAATAATTATAATTTCTTCTTTATGAACAATCTATATCGGTGCTGAATTATGCTCATAAAAAAGATCTAGTTAAGGAAATTTTGGAAAAATGAAAAAAAGAATGGGGGGAAAATATTACGGATGAGAGAAAGAAAACGGAGGAAAACGAAGGAAAGTGTGGGAAAATGAATATAGGAAGGTGGAGCTGAGTCGAAAAGTGTTATGGCGTCGTGTATGATGATGTGAATGGAGGAGACGCCATTGTCGAAGTGATCGTCGCTCGCTGCTAATCCCATGAAATAAATAATTATGTTATTAATTATCATTATTATTACTGTTTTTTATTAAGAATTATGGTTTTTCAAATGCGGTGGGCCCCAGATGGACCATATATTAAAATGTAATTTTTTCAATGTATTTAATTAGCGGGACGGGGAAGAATAAAGTAGATTTAACGCAATTCCCGCGAAATTTTAACCGTCTCTTAGGGAACCGTTTTACATGGACAACGCGTGCTTCATGTCGGTATTGTTTCGTTAAACGACAAACGAATAAACGGCATGTCGTTTTAAAATGTTTGAAGTGACATGTCGTTTACCACACTGATATGAATACGACACGCATTATCGGTGGTTTCTTTTTATACATCCGGCTAAGAAGTCAAGGTTTTAGAATGTTTTCTGGAAAGAAAATGCCAAGTTCTGTACATTTTATATAGTATATGTTACTTATTACTAATATTATCCTTTTTTTTTTTTCAAAGCTTTTAATTTGAGACTGACCGCAATACTTCAATGGTCAAAAAAAAGTTTTTTTTTCTTTTTTTTGGGGTGGGGGGGTGGTTTGGTTTATCAAAAAAAGGTGGGGTGGGGAAATCAATGGTCCAAAGTGAAAATAATCCTTTGATTTGCGTTATGTTCGAAAGAAAAATGTGACCAAAAAATATTAAATCATAAAACAACGTTTCCTTTGAATTAAGGCATTTTTAATAAGAAAACGACAGGTTTAAAAGAGCATGCCAGTTAGGCACAACCCGTCGTTTTCTTGGGACCATAAGGTCCGGACTCCGGAGCTTGTCTAAACTGAAAAACGACGTACGAATCAAATTCCTAGGAGCTTAAGAGATTTGTTTGAGCAAAACATGACGGGTCATTTTTATATGAAAATGTTGTACTGTCTATCGAAACATAAAGAGTTTAATATTAGGGAATGGCTACGGTAGGGGCGTCCCTACGTAGGGTCATGCCTTAATTATCGTTGGACGGGAATCTGTGGAGAATAACGGAAATCTGTGGAGAATCTATTTATATACAGATTCCCGTCTAACAGTGAATAGACAGGGCCCTACGTAGGGGCATCCCTACGTAGGGGCGCCCCTACTGTAGACGCGCCCTTAATATTATTTTGAATCTCTGAAGATTAGCCAATTCTCTTTTTGGTTCTTTAACTTTAAAACATGTCTCATATTTGGTGTCTTAATTGTGTTTTGTTTACCTTTTGGTTATTAAACGAAATTTCACATTTTGCTAGCTTGATTTTATTTTTGAGATTATTTTGTCATTTAAAAATATGTTGTAAGATATATATGACGTAAAACACGATAGTTAATTTATGTTTTACAAATATAAAATAGGAAAAATGACACCCAGTACGTTCTTTTTCAAAATAATGACACATTTACGATCTGCTTGATTTCAATTATTTCCATACGGTCTTTGTTAGGAAATGCCACTTTTTAATTTATTTTTTCCTCTCTTTCTCTCGTCTATGTTGCCTCACCAGGTTCATTCCTCTCTTCCTCTAATGCCATCTCCAATGTATCTCGATCTGATTTTCAACCATACATTGCCTCGATCGCGAGCCATACCAATGTTTCGAGGAAGTACATAACCATTCGAGTAAGGAGAGCTTGGATTTGGATGGCATGAGTGGCCAAGGCGAGACGCATGTCGCTTGCGAGACGCATGTCGCTTGCTTGAGGGAGGTCCCGACGTTGTATTTCAAGGATTTTGCTTTGGAAGAAGGCTCCACGTCCAGACTGGCGTGCCCATTCTCGAACGTGACAAGGAATCTAGACTTTTTTCTTCATTTAGATTCAAGTCTTGTCGTGTTTTCTAAGCTGATTTCAGGTTAAGATCGATTCAAAAGTTAAATTTTTGTATGTTTGTAGATTAATTTGAGATTCAACGTTTGGAATTCGTTGCTGAATCTTACTCAAATTAGTATTCGGACTAAATTTGCATAAATTTTTATGGCTTTTCTTGACCCACGGACCAGGGTGTTAGAGACGAATTTTAGGACGAAAAAGGCATTATTCTAGAGATTGAAAGCTTCGGTATATAGATGGCAAAGGGTATGTCTATTAAATTCGAAGTCAAACAACGTTCCTTAACAATATGTTTTATGGTGATTCCGGTTTTTGAGTAACAATAAATATGATATAATTTATAGATATTATTTTTTGGATAGTTTGGCTTCTACTCATTTTAATGAACATTCTGGATATGGATGCCCACATTATGTTCGACCATTTGCTCTAATAGGATTTGATGCAAAGGCTGAGCTATTTCTTTTTTTTTTTAACTTGTTTTTTAAAGCAACTTTCTATATGCTTGGAATTGGAACTGGTTCATTAGATGATTTAATTAAGTAGAAAACTTAGCTAGCTTACATTCGTATAATTCATCCACTGCTTAGTCTTTATTCTTGGAAATAGATTATGTATTCTTGATAATTTGGCTTGTATCCAATTCTACAAGGGAATATTTTTAGTCAACGATAATTACTATACTTAATTCAATACTGGGGGTCTTAAAAATAAAATACATGATCTATATTCTAGAGTTGCAGAGTAAAATGTATTCCATTCATAGTAAATAATTAATCACATGATTTCCTTCTCGTGAAATAAGAATTTGGAGTTTTTTCTAGTATAATAATCTTATAGCTGACCACTCTTAAAACTAATTATCAATTTATTATTGGAAACCAAAAGCTAATTAATTTTTGGAAACTAGAAACCAAATTGGTTACTAAAAACCAGTAACCATATTAATATCATAACTACTTAGTTAATAGAAACTGAAAACTAAATTAGTTTCTATCATAAACAGTAGAATTATTTGGTTAATTCAATTATTGATTACTAGAAACCAATTAGGTTATTAGAAACCAGTTGCCAAAATCCAGAAACCAAATAGGTTTCCAATAACTAGTAACCAAGATATATTTCTATTACTTTTACTTCAAAAATATAATTACTTAATTTGAGAACTTGATCATATTCTCTAGCTTCCTTATTCAATGCCTCACCCAATTTTTTCTATGGGGCATTCTTCCAAAAGGAAACCACAATAGTTTCCAGGAAACATTAATTGTTTCCCGTGATTTGAAAAAAAAAAACCATAATAGTTTCTAGGAAACTTTCATAGTTTCTTGTAATTTACTTGGCTATAGGGCATTCTACAAAATGGAAACTATAATGATTTCCAAGAAACCTTCTTAGTTTCCTGTGATTTACTTAGATACATGGCATTCTGCTAAAGGAAATCACAAAGATTTCCAAGAAACCTTCGTAGTTTTTTATGATTTACTTACCTACATGGCATTTTGTAAAAAAAAAACCAAGATGGTTTCCAGAAGACCTTCGTAGTTTCATGTGATTTATTTAGCTACAGAATATTCTGTAAAAAGGAAACCATAATGGTTTCCAAAAAATATTCGAGGTTTCCTGTGATTTACTTATATACAAGATATTCCGCTAAAGGAAACTAAATTGGTTTCCAAGAAACCTTTGTGGTTTTCTGTGATTTACTTATATTCAACTAATTGGAAACTATATTGGTTTCCAGAAAACCTTTGTGAATTCCTGTAAAAAAAAAAAAAAAAAAGATGGTTTATTTACTACCACCGCGTTTTCTAGCTCTCAAAATATTTAGAAAAATGCTCTACAAAAGACGTACAGAATTTTTATTATTTTTGAAAGGTCGTAAATTTGGTAATATTTTTTGAAAAATAGGTATAAGTGTCCAAAACCCTATAAAATATGAATTAAAGATGTAAGTAACAAAAATATCAATTTAGCACAAGCACCAAAGCAAAAATATGTTGTTTACGAAAAGAATATTGTGTGTTTAAGAAAAAAAAATATAAAATGTAATAAAAATGTCAAAATGAAAAATGTAAAGACATTATCGGAAGAACAAAGTAGAGGTACTGATTAATGAGGTAATATATTTGTAATACGGCACGAAATTACATTGGGTTGAAATAAATACTAATTGCAATATATAATATATATTGCCACCAACCAACATGTCGTTTTTATGTTTATTCTTACAATTACTCGTTACTCGTACAGATATATGACATGTCGTTACTACTTTTTACGGCGAGCTCCTCAAGTCAACAATCTTCTATAATCTCATATTTCACAACCCAAACAGACAAATATATTATAACGAGTTCCTAATAATGGCTTTCTTTTTCCTTTTCCTTTGGAGCTGAAAATACGTAATAAAAATTATGACTTCTCGTGCTGTCTCTATGGATGATTCCATAGAGAAAAAAAATGCATTAGTACTCAGGGGATTATAAAAATGATATTAGAGAAGTGGTTAGAGAACTTTTTTTCAACGTTGGATGAACCTGGAAACCCTATGTTAGTAGACAAATTAAATTAAAGTTTTCGGTGCTTACATTGTCAATGTCAAACATATCGTTATATATATGTCATGTTCTTCCCGAAGTATATATATTAAAACATATACATATTTTTCCTTTAGGCGTTATGTATGGTATATAGTTTGAACTTGAAATTCTTTCTTTATAAGTCAAACATTATAAACGTCAACCCATTTGAGAACTTTTCTATGTGTGCATGATAATTAATATAGCAATATTAACTTTATACCATCACAATATCTCGAGATTAATTATGTTATTATTATCATTATAATAATAATAACTCTGAAAGTGTTTCAATTTTTTGGAAGGGAAGAATCCAAACCGAAGCCCCAACGCAGGTGTGCTGAATAGTTCGGATGAGGGAGAAAAATTCATGCCATGCAAGACTTTGACTCTTGACTTGGCGACTAAGCTTATTTGTCAAATACTCTTTTTTTCTTTTTGAATTTTGATTTTTCAAAAAATTAATATAATAACATATTGTCTCTATAGAGACCGCCGGCAGGATTACTAGCCCTCAATTAATATTATTATTCTATATTGCCAATATAGACCATTTCAAATTGAGCTCACTACGTACCTATTTGTCTCTATATTCCTAACCAACCCCCATTAAGAAATGGACCCTCCCCCTCCCCTACTTACTATATACCCCTTCCAAACAAAACCATACTATAAACTAATGTCTCCTCCAACATATTTGCTCTCACTACTACTACAATACCAAATTTCCAAGGCCAGCCTCTAGCCAAAAAAACGAGTTGAACCGTGGCTTAATCTTCGTCGTGGTGGTTTATAAACATTTCAATATGAACGGTCCAAGACCTTCGCCTTTGACAATTAGGGAAAGTTCCGCGAAGATCACGAAGAAGTCACGTGCTCCCCGGCCGGTGGTGGTGTATCTCAGGTCGCCTAAGATCATTCATGTCCGGCCGGAGGAGTTCATGGGGCTTGTTCAGCAACTCACAGGGAAAAAACCGGCTGCTGTGGCGGCGGCCACCGCCTACCCTAATTGCTCTACTTCCACTTGTTGTGCTGCGGAGGAAGGTGGTGGTTGTGTTGCTGAGGATGCTACTTTTGAAGTGCCATCAAGAGTATCCTCTTCTTGTAACTTTGATGGATATTCTAGTACTAACTATATATTTAGATATTAGTATGTACGTGTGCTAGATTGTGTAATGGTAGTGTCAATGTGATTTCTAGTGCTGATATATGTCACATATCATTCCAGTTTCCAATTTATATGATACATGTATGTGTACTTTTGTTATATTTATTTTTTCCTTTCTAATTTTAGTTATTCACGGTGTTGTCAAATTTTGATTTCATTTTTAACATTTTTTGGAAAAAAAAAAAGAAAGAAAAAAGGAGGGGAGGGGGGATTACTGGTTGAAATTAGAGATATCAAATGAAGTACCAAATTTTTAATTTGCCAATCACTCTGAATAAGCACATAGGCAAATAATTTAAAGTGATGTTACTAGTTTTATGGATAAATGACTATATTATTTATTAAAAATTATAGAAAGTTTCACTTTGATTCTTAAATTTTAAATTTTGTCGTTTTGGTTATTAAATTATTAAAAAAATTATTTTAGTCCTTTTTGCTATAGATTTCATCTTATTCTTTAACAGAATGAGCACATGAGACACATGTGCTCTTATGTTGTGCTTATTTTATACGCAGAAGCATAGGCCAACTATATATAGGGCCCGTTTGGGATAACTTTTACTTCCTGAAGTAAAAGCTCTAGAAGATCTTCTTGGAAAAGCTAGTGGGTCCATGCTTCATTAAAAAGATCTTCTAATTAAAAAAAAATCTTCTGACAATTCATCCAAACACCATCAAAAGTAACTTTTGGGCTCCAAAAGATCTTTGGAAGCCATACTAAATAGGCCAATAAAAAGATTAGAATATGAATTGAAGCAGTTTAAAAATGAATGATTTGAAAAAATTATAATATATGTATATAACTACTAATTGAATAAGAATGCATATTAAAACTATATATTTAAAATGTGATATTTCATTGAAATCAATAATACAAAATTAAGGCAAATGCACATGTGCTCTTTTTGTTAAGAGTCAAATAGAATGTATAACAAAAGTGAAATAACTTTTGTTTAGTAGGGCATAGGAGGGATAGGTGGAAGGATAAAGAGGGTTGGAGGGAGACTAGTGAAGGGAGAGCTATAATTCCTTATTTTAGGAGGGAGATGAGAAATGGAGTAGGGAAAACTCCCTCCAGGCCTACAAAATCTTATCCTTCCAACTTTAAAAGGATTTGGGAGAAATAAAGTCTAAAAAAAATGGGAATTGGCATATATACCTCTAACATAATTGTTTAAAAAATTGTAAAATGGTAATATAATAATTTAATGAATAAATACTTTTTATCATTCTTATCTTCCATCCTTTACACCAAACAATTTACGAGATTATTATCACTCTCCACTCCCTCCTTTACATTCCATATCTCTCTCCAGCTCCCCATCCTTCCTAGTTTCCCTCAGTCCTACCAAACGTTAATAGTTTAAGGACTAATATGATGAAATTTAAAGTTTATGGACTAAAATGAGACTTTTCCCATAGATCAAGGACCAATAGAGCTAGTTGTCATAGTTTTATTAACATGTTTTATTTTCCTAATCTTGTAAAAATCATGCATGCAACAACAACAAATTCTATGAAAATTTTCATAGAAACTCGAATTAAAAACATCAAAAACGTAAATTTAGTATACCTCAAAACCTTACATGAAATTGGGTCATAAAAACGATCTTTTTTTTTATCTTTTTATTTTAACGGCAAGTTAAACTGATTTTAGTATAAAGAAACAACCCAAAGAATTTAAACCAAATTGCTGTATCAATTTAACTTCTAATGGGAACTTAATTATTATATTTGGGGATAAATCACTTTTATACCTTGTATTTTGACATTTTGTTTAGTTTATACCTTGTATTTTAGTTATTATTAATATCGACAGTTTATACTTTGTATTTTGGTTATGATTAACATTGACCTTTAGATTTAATATTTGTTATAAATTTATATCATAATACCAATTTCGAGTAGTTAATTTTATCAAGATAATTTAATAAACTTATTCTCGGATCAGTTTTTATATGGCTTATTTTAATTTTTTAACAACATACTGGTAAATTAACTGTTTTAAATTAGTACCAAATTAGAGATGTCAAATGAAGTACCAAGTTTTTAATTTGTCAGATTATTTGCCAATCACTTTGAATAAGCACATAGGCAAATAATTTAAAGTGGTGCTATTAGTTTTATGGATAAATGACTACATTGTTTATTAAATTATAGAAAGTTTCACTTTGGTTCTTAAATTTTAAATTTTGTCATTTTGGTTCTTAAATTATTAAAAAAAATTATTTTAGTTCTTTTTGCTATAGATTTCATCTTATTATTTAACATAATAAGCACATGAAACACACGTGCTCTTATGTTGTGCTTATTTTATACATAGAAGCATAGGCCAACTATATATAAAAAGATTAGAATATGAATTGAATTAGTTTAAAAATGAATGATCTGAAAAAATAATATATATATATATAACTACGAATTGAATAAGAATGCATATAAAACCTATTAAAATGTGATATTTCATTGAAATCAATAATATAAAAAAGCAAATGCATATGTGCTCTTTCTGTTAAAAGTCAAACAGAATGTATAACAGAAGTGAAATAACTTTTGTTTGGTAGGGCATAGTAGGGAGAGGTGGAAGAATATGGAGGGTTGGAGAGAAAGCTATACTCCCTTGTTTGATAGGAGGGAGATGAGAAATGGAGTAGGGAAAACTCACTCCGGGCCTACAAAATCTCATCCTTCTAACTTTAGAAGGATTTGGGAGAAATGAAGTAAACAAAAATGGGAATTGGTATATATACCCTCTAAAATAATTGTTTAAAAAATTGTAAAATGGGTAATATAATAATTTCATGAATAAATATTATTTATCATTCTTATTTTCCATCCTTCACACCAAACAATTTATGAGATTATCACTCTCCACTCCCTCTTTCACATTCCTTATCCTTCTTCAGCTCCCCATCCTTTCTAGCTTCCCTCCCTCCTACCAAACGTTCATAGTTTAAGGACTAATATGATGAAATTTAAAATTTATGGACTAAAATGAGACTTTTCCCATAGATCAAGGACCAATAGAGCCATTTATCATAGTTTTATTAACATGTTTTATTTTCCTAATATTGTAAAAATCGTGCATTGCAACAACAACAAATTCTATGAAATTTTTCATAGAAACTCGAATTAAAAACATCAAAAACGTAAATTTAGTATACCTCAAAACCTTACATGAAATTGGGTCATAAAAACGATTTTTTTTAAATCATTTTTTTTTAATTTTAGCGGCAAGTTAAACTGATTTTAGTATAAAGAAACAACCCAAAGAATTTATACCAAATTGTTGTATCAATTTAACTTTTAATGGGAACTTAATTATTATATTTGGGGATAAATCATTTTTATACTTTGTATTTTGACACTTTGTTCAGTTTATACCTTGTGCTTTGGTTATTATTAATATTGACCCTTATATTTAATATTTGCTATAAATTTATACCCTAATACCAATTTAGAGTAGTTAATTTATCAAAATGATTTAATAAACTTATTATCGGATCAGTTTTTATATGATTTATTTTAAATTTAAAATGCTTAAAGAAAACAAGCACAAGACTAAAATCACAATATTCACCAAAAACTAGTCCATTCGGTTCTAAATGGTACCATTTGGTTCTAAAAATATTTCGACAGCACCTCCCCTATTTTTAAGACATCCCCACATGATTAAAATCATGGTTTAAAACCTGCAATAACAATCCACAAGCCAATTCTCACATATATACCTCAAATAGGATCACTTTTAAACAACATACTGGTAAATTAACTGCTCTATTAGTGTCATGGTATAAAATTTGCAGCAAATTTTAAATCTAAAGGTCAATGTTAATGTAACTAATGCACAAGGTACAATTTAAACAAAGTGTCAAAATATAAAGTATAAATGTGATATTATTCCTATTATTTGCTATAAACAATTTAGATAGAACCTTGTAGCAAATCTCTGGTATGCAACAGAGACAAGATCCTACAGTTAATGATATCATTCAAAGGGCGCGTCTACGGTAGGGGCGTCCCTACGTAGGGCCCTGTCTATATACCGTTGGATGGGAATCTGTGTATAAATAGATTCTCCATAGATTCCCGTTATTCTCCACAGATTCCCATCCAACGGTGTATAAGGAGTGGCCCTACGTAGGGGCGCCCCTACTGTAGCCCTCCNGAGGAAGAGACACAGTGAAGAGGACGAAGAATAAGATGATAGAAAGGAAGATGACGACTAAGATGAAACTCTCTTATTTATTTCATAATTATTATTTTTAATTATTGCTTAAAATTTGCAAAATAACAGGATATGCCAACAAGAGAAAATAACAAGAAGAATCCCCTCCAAGAGGGCATACAATTTTACAAATAGATGATAAACGGTCCTTAACGGCAGATCACTAACGGCGTTAGTTACAGGAGGGAATTCCAAAATGTTCAAATAAAATCCCAAAATTCATCAACTTTCCTCCATTTTCCCACCTTCTTCTCCGTCTCCATTGCCTCTCGCTCTCTCTCTCTCTCTCTCTCTCTCTCTCTTTTCCAGGTTTGCCCCCCGTTTAGACCTCTCTTCTCTTTGGGGCAAATCGATTCGAAACTCCATTATCGCGATCAGAGGTCGCACTGATTTTCTGGGTTTTTCTCGGTTCTTCGAATGCGTATCTGGGGTACCGATCTTTCATCTTCTTCGAGGACGTACGGTATTGTTTCAGTCTCTCGACTATGAAATTGCTTTGGTTTTGACCGAATTTTATTGAATATAACGCGTAGTTTGTGTTTTAGCCTTTTAGGGTTCATATCGATATTGGGTGGTGAACGACATAGTTAGTTCTGATAGTGAAGTTAGTACACTTGCTTATGTTAGTAAGTTAATGGAACTCAATTTATGCGAAAAGTATTTTGGAAAAACGAACTAGTTTTACTTGAATGAAGTTCCTGGAGTAAGTAGCTTTGCGTGAGAATCGAACTTTTTATTTGGATTTTTAGGAGCTTGATATGATGTTTTACGGAAGATTCAAGATGCAGTGACTCTTTCAACAATTTTTTTTTTTCTGTATTCTTGAGTCACCGTCATTCAAATTTCTTAGGGTGGGTTTAAATTCAGATTCATTTTACGAAGTTAAGTTAGCTATCTAGACTAGCACTTTCAAAAGGGTACTATCTGAATGTGCATTCCCTAGCGGGATTATAGTCTATGGGTAGCACAGTTTTGATTGATGGGATAGGACAAGAGGGGGATGATAAGAATAAGAATAAGTTTTGCATTATTTTCTACTAATTGAATGATCGTTGAATGTTTTTCAGAGGTGGAGACCGACTGATTCATTAAGGAGCTGCCAATAGTAATCCGAATTCCGATAGTATTGTATGGCAAAGGTTGCTAAACCCAGTTCTGTGCCATCCACTTCTCTCCAGATTGGTGGTGGTGCTATCAAGGTTGCTCCAATGGTCAAAAGAAAGACACCGTCCGAACTGAGGGTAAGTTACAAAAATTCAGGATTTTGTTTATAGAAGGCAACCTATTCGTGACAGAGGAATTGTGAGAACAATTTTCTTACTCTTATCACTCTAATATTCATGACAGGGGGAGCAGTTGAAGCGCATGAATGCAATAGAGATTGTTGATGAATCTCCAGCCCCTGTGCTTGGTTCTACAAGGCAAGCTTTTCCCCAGTTTTCCTTTAACCTTAGTTCCAACTCATAAGTAACGTGATTGTTTTCTTTGTTCAACAATAGTGAGCTGAATAATGGACTAAAGAAACCAGAGTCGTCAAAGAACCCTAGATACATTGACACTCGTATGGATGAACTATACCCTGCAAAGAAGTCGAGGTTTAGAATGCTTTCTGGAAAAGAAAATGCTAAGGTCTGCACATTTTTCCGGTATATGTTACTTATTTTTTTTAGAGTTTTTACTTGATTTCAATGTCCAAGTGGAGTCCTCTTGGTTTCATACAAAATTTATTGATATTTTGTTCAGGATGGCTCAATGGAGCAATCTAGCAGCCTGAAGAATCTCTCTCTGCTTTCTAATCTAGCTGCCAAGAGAAGGCATGAACCCTTATGGTATGCGTTTCGGTACCAAGTAAATTGTTATGATCATAAGGCACATGCTTGGTTCCTTATTTTTATTAGTTCTATATTATATTATTTTCTGAGGCAGTACGGAAAAATCTATTGGTTCCGCTGAAGATGCAAAAGATGATGGGGTGAAAGTGTGTCAAACAACTGAAATAGGTCCCCAAAGTACATTTCGTAGTGTTACTGAGCTTTCATTGGGCGATGACAAATCATCTGGATTTGCAACTGTTGATATGGTATATACAGCAGTTCTCTCTCTCTCTCTCTCTCACACACACACACACACACGCTCGCAAAATTTGCTTGATAAAGATTCTATTGATAAAGAAGTTCTAACGTGTTTAATAGAACAAAGCGTTAAAAGGACTAGCTGCCCGTGAAACTTCGGACATTAATGGTTTATCTGCTTCTTCCTCTGAAAGATGTGTCGATCATACAATGGCTAATTTGGGCAATTTCTGCCTATCTGGCCAAAAGGCACCCTTGGATTTTACTCTGAAAACTAGTATGCGGGTGTTATCTTCTTCCCCTGTATCTTGGTGAGTACATTTAAAGTTGTGAGCAACATTATTTTTAGCTTTCAGTGTTTGGATATAAAGTTCATTCTTAGGGCTATATTTTTCCTCAGTTAAATGATTTCTCCAGTGTTTAGACACTTGTATGCATGAAAATGATCGTTCAATTAGAATCAGATTTTCTATTCTCATTCAGTCTTTTGTGTTCCGAGAACATGTATCTTCAGTGTGATCATTATGGAATTTTTTTCCTCACTTAATTAAGTACTTTTATAGAGGAAAATGTTAGCTTTTTAAGAGGTTTCGACTATCAAAATGAAATTCAGGGCTTAATTGTCTTGAAGGTTTTTATTATTATTATTATTATTATTTATTTTTTAATCTTACCTCTTTTTCCCCTGTAAACACAGCTTTATGTATCTAAATCTTTCTGTAGTTGATCCTGTTTGCTGCTGCTTGCAAGTTGCAAATATTTTTATTTGGTGTGCCTTAAGTTTTCAAGTTCAAATATTTGACTAGAAATTTATCATCAACTGTGCTCTACAAATGATCATGTAATCATATGCATCAAATATTAACAGAGCAAAGATGGAGAGATCTTCTTTTATCGTTATTTTATCGTTTCTCTTTCCCCGTTGCCGAATGAAATGAAAAACTTCTAATTTACTTATCAAATTCTTTTTGGTTTGCATTTTTTTTTTTCTGATTTAGTTTAAGCAGGTTATTATTGCTTGTTGATCTTGATCCATTTAATTTTGCTTTCTTTAGGATTCATAGATCACTCTTGTCTGGTGCCTACACTGGTGGGCCCTCTTTTGGGTACCAGTTTGCTTGCTCTGGTGATAAAGGTGGAAGCAACAGCTCAGGGCATAACTCAATTTCTCAAGCCTTTAGTTCTAAAATTTTTCATTCATGGGTTTATCCTCAATCCACCCTTCCTTCTTCTCTAATATCAGTGTTGACCTCATCAGCAGCTGATGGAGGTGCGTTAACTTATTTCTTTTACAATAACAGTCTTTCAAGTCTCCACTCTCTCTACCTAAAATTTATTGTTTACAATTTTCCTTGTGCAGTGGAAGTGGATTTTTTAAGAAAACGACAAGTAGCTTGGGAGGACTCATTCCGGAGTCTTTACTACATGCTTCGTGGTGGCTTCTGTAATGTCTTTTATGGTATATACCTGTACTTGTATAGTTATATTTCGTCATTTCTGCTTTAAATTTCAAGTCAGTGTGAGTTGATGCAATACCTCTGGGATTATCTTGCCTTTCAACCATACAGTTATCAAAACAGGGATGGATCTCAGGCTATATGATGCTCAAAACTAGAGTGGATTTTAAAATCTGCCAAGTTCTGTTTAATTATAGTGTTATATTGTTTTTTAGTATGCTCACAAGAGAATGCCTGATTTTAGTTTATGTCCATTGCCATATGCCAAGAAGGTATAAAGGTCAATATGTTTCCAATTTCTTGAACTGATTTGTGTTTTTTCAACATGGCACTACGTTGATCAGCTGTTTTTATTTGAATTACTTTAGTGTGTACTCCACATTTTGTGGTGATGTTTACTGGTTGTGATGGCTTGGGGAGAACCAAACGATTGTGCAATGCTTATATATCCCAGTCAACAAGAAGCTTCCGGGCATTGTTGAGAGAGCATGTAAGTCATGTCTCTTTCTATGTTTCAAACTTTGTTATACAATAGAATTTGCCTGTTGAGATTTCTTGCGAGAAACTAGCTATTCTTTGCATTTAAATGATTGCTCTATATGTGTATTTCCTTTTGTGCTTAACAACAAATCATCAAAATTTGCTGTTGATCTGATGAAAAACTAATAGGATTAGCTATGCTAGACTTTCTAAAGTAGGTTTCTTTGATGATGTTTATTTTTATTTAGCCATAAGGGCAATGCGGCTTCTTACTAGGAGTTTTTTCTTCTGGAAAATGAAATAGTGGGGATCCCTGGTGGGCGGTGGTTGTGTGCTGTCTTGTTAATTACCTAATTTGATGTGTGGCACATTGAGATTAAATGTAGCCTTTCTGAGTGCTGAGGTTTCCTTTCTTAGTTACTGTTGTGTAACTCTTCCTTCTGCATATTCCTTGAAATTTACTTAAACAGTCCTTGCTTTGCATCACTTCCATCCTCTCAAGCAAAGTAATTTCCTCTACTTGTTTCTTCCTCGGAAAGCTGGGGCATGCTGCTGCAGAAAATAAATTCTTTCTGTGTGTGTGGAAGTGCATTTTATTCATTTATGGGGTTGAGGATTGGAACTTATATAGTAGATTCCTATCTTATTTCGAGAACCAAATGACATCTGTCATGTAATATCTAATTTCATGTTGTTTTTATTAGGATGTTTGTTTCTCTATGCCTCTCTGCCATTCCAAAGTAGAGCAAGTAACAACTGAAGATCTTGCTGAGCTCTCAGAGATTGAGAAACAGAATTTGGGCCAGGTTGGTCTCTGCTGTGTATGTGTGTTTGGATTGTAGCATATCTCATTTGTGCTCAACAAAGGTCAATCCAGTTTCAGTCGTTTGTCTAATGGCTATTATGCTGACCAAATTTTGAGATGTTTCTACCTCTTAACGTGTTTTGGTGCTTCTTTTTGAAAATTAACGCAGACTCGACGATTGAGTTCCTCATCTGACATTGATAATACCCCAGAATCCTTGCTGGTTTTCAGTAGCAACAAGAATGCACATGGTTTATATGATATCTTGTTAAATTATAGGTATGAAAATGTGGCATTTCTCTACTATCTGTGCAACTTCCTTTCCAAATAATCTGGCCAAATCTGATTAAACACTTATTTCTAGTTCGTTTGTTATATCACCTGATCTAACATTCGTTGTTGTATTCAGATCTTTCTTGACTGCCTTGGCAGGAATGGATGTTCCCTTACTGTACTCACCTGTGCCATTTCAGAATGCGGCCTTTTCTGCTCCTGAGGTGTGTGTAATATTTCTCTAGGATTTCATTTTAAATTGAATTTCTCATTTTATTGACATGTTGAAAGCTAAAATACTTTTATACCATAATTCTGTGCCTCAAAAGTGTCCATGATGCTCTCTCTCTCTCTCTCTCACTCATGCACATATACACACACGCTCTAAACCTAGAATGCATATTTAGCTTACTTTTTGACTTGTCTTTGTGATCACTTGTATTTTCTAGGGGCATAACTTTTTTCAGAACCCTTTTTGAAACCCTCATTTTGTATTTGTTGACATATATCCTTTCCTGAAACTATTAATAGCTTATTTAGTTATGCAGGCTGCAGGGCGTTTCTTCTTTATATGAATGATTCAGTTTTCTTTTCTTTCTTTTTTTTTTTTTTCTAAATAATCATGTGCAAACTGCAAACTGCTTTGTCCATTCTACACGTTTTTATACAAATATATGCTTTGTCCAGATAAAATGCATGGAGTTGAAGAGAGCAGAGCATATTTCAACTTCAGACAAGTTATCTACTGTGAAAGACGAATCCCAACGCGTACCTTCTGTTTTCTGCTCTAGTGTGGAAATTAAGGATACATATATACCACCATGGATTATTTGCAGTATATGTGCTATAATGGGCTCAGAAGGGAAAAGCTTTGAGGCAGGGTATGGTAAAACATATCAATACCAAATTTTCATCAGATGGCACTGTTTATCTTACACAATGCAATTTTTGAGTTCATATCTGTTACTAGAGCTGTCTTGTTGGGCATCAGGCCGTTAAATCATCTGGTTTGAAAGATAATGCACATAAAACCCAAGCCTATTCTCCCTCCATAGAGCTTAGCTATTTGCATAAATCCTTTACTACCAAGGTTTTGAATTTCGGCTACCCTTCATAGAGCTTAGCTATTTGCATAAATCCTTTGCTACCAAGGTTTTGAATCACAGCTAACCATTTTAAGTTGAGCAAAAAAGTTGACTATGTTTAAGAATGTATTTTGAGCTGTGAGCATGTGTAAGCCGATAGATTGACTTGATCAAGTTGATTTGCAGTTTTTCGACGGAACCTACATCAGCAGCTTTGAATGTTGCTTTAGAAGTAATGAATGAGAAACATGATACTCAAGCTGCAGCAGGTGAAGGCTTGAAAGAGGCAACTTATGCTTTTTGTATGCCAGAAGCCATTGTTACTCCGCAATTGCGTTCAGGTTTATTGAAGGGCTTGAAGTACTCTGACGGTTCTTATACGGCTAGTCTTTCTCCAATATGACTTCTGCTTTAATAGAAGTTCACCAACCAAATGTATTTACTTGGTGTCATGTTGCTGTATGTTTTATTATTTATTTGCAACCTCTATCCTTTTCTCTGTACTGTGGCTAAGTTTTATTTGAACAATGATTTGGGGAAGTTTTGTTTTCTATCCTAATACACTATCAGACACGAGTTTGGGTTTTGCTGGTGCATGCTACTTACCTAATTTATAATGACAGCTGGCTGTAGACAAGTATAAACTTCATAATTCAATTGAAAAGTTTCACAGCAAAATAAACATAAAATACGTTACGCTACACTTGTATTCTTGGTTTTTATTATTATTTTCTCTAGGAACGAGTAACCTCTGAAATGGAATACATTCCTAATTTCACGTTTACAACATAATCTCCTAAAGGGTAATTGGCTATCTCACCGTGCATTTATGAAGTTAACGCCAGAAAAGGAAATAATAGTCAAAGATTATGGAATTCGTCTTGCAGCTGCTTCTTCTCTGTAGCGAAGTTATTTTTCTCCGCTTCATGAGTGCTCTTCAGATCCTCGCATGTCTTGGAAAGTTGTTCGACCTTTTCTCCTCTCATGCATTCGAGGATTGAGTCGTACATGAGATCCTCGCATGTCTTGGAAAGTTGTTCGACCTTTTCTGCATTCGAGGATTGGGTCGTACATGAGGACAGCTTTCACAATAGCTCCTTAACAGCTTTCACATATGAATATATGATGGCTTTAATTTCCAAGTTTACAATTGGGAGTTGATCCAAGTTCTCCCCAAATTTACTTAATGAACATTCAAGGAATTAAAGAAATTGAAAAATACTGTGAACAATTAGTTCAATTTCAAGCACGTCAAAACAATCAAATGTCAAAATTGGTTCAATTCGTTACTCTCTTCAAGAATCGAAGGCAAGAACGGAGCCTTCTAAATTCTAATTTACCCTCGAAGTTATAGAGATACAAGATATACCAGCCTGGTTGCTCTTGCTCTCTTGTGCTCTTCAAGAATCTTCTCTAGAAAGAGAACTTGAAAGCACCTGCCTTTGAATCAGTCACTGAATCCCAGAAGGAGAGTCTTTTCTCTTTAGCCTTCTTCTCTGCTTTTTTCACCAACTGATCAATGGTTCCAGGAAAAGAAGCCTCAAAAGCATTCTTAAACTTCTCATACAAATTCACCCGATCTCTTGTCCCAGATACTAGTTCACTAGCATTTGGTCTCTGAAGAAAGTCCAACACATTTAACATATTTCTCCTGCAACATAAAAGAAAACATGACAAAGGTAAATCTTTTCGGTCTAAATCAATTCATATCATGGAAAAACTACGATTCTATTCATATGTAAAATAGAAATCTTTAACTCATCCTTGTCATGTTTTGTAGCTATTAGAATCAGAATGCCACAGAAACTCTTTTCCAGTTATTGCTAACTTATTTTGTTATGCAAGTATGGTACTTGAGGCTAGCTCATGTAGTTGGGTGGGTGAGTGTGCTTTGGGATTCAAATCCCCGTGAATGTATCTTAAAAAAATTGTTAAGCAAGTATGAGTATTCACAACAGTTAACAATTACAATGAAAAATGAAATTTTCAAACAGTTATGAGTCCTGTCGGAACTGCATCAGAAAAGAATACCGGCTAACGTAATTCTGGGTGATGGCAATTGATTCCTCAAGGTTGATCACCAAATGCCACCATCCATTGGGCACAAAAATCACTTCCCCAGCCTTGCAAATGCACTCTATAGGTTTCTTTTTCCAAGTTTTGGTTGCACCATAGAAGTTCATGAACCACTCAATTATTGAAACAGGACAGGCTACCTCAGCACCATCTGGGCTGGGATGCACTCCTGGTGGAACCACATCAGGAGGAAACAAAACCCATTTCTTGGACCCTTTGATCACAGCATTCCATGCTGATGTTGAATTAGGATCAATATGGAACGAAGAACCGGAACCAGCTGGCCCGATTATTATCCATCTGTAGTCTGGCCTCTCATTGCCCAAAAGACCAAACAAATCCTCCCTGAAATACACTGGAACTTCATACTCCGATCCCAATCTCGGAACCTTCTCTGCGAATTTCGGGTCAAATAAATACAATGGCCTCTCTTCCCTCACCTGATCAGAGTACCTAAAGTAGTCCTCAAGCTTCATCTCAACTGGCCCTACTGAAAACCGCAAATCACCACAGAGCTGAATCAAATAGTCTCTATCCCATTTTTCAAGAGCAGCCCAGTTATCCAGACACCCTTCCAACAACACAGGCTTATTCAGTTCCTCAAAACTAGACACAAACTCCTCAACCGAAATGCCCCTTCTTCGAACTATGTTGTCTCTTTCAAGCCACTCAGGTTTCATTTCAAGATTGGCACAGAGCCAACTCTGAAAGAGGTAATCAGAATAAAAGTCTCTCACTCTCAAATGTGACACCCCAATATCCATAACATCAAATGAAGGGTAAAAACCAGCAATGTAAGTAAATTTCCATGACCCTTTATAGATAAACCCACCACTGAGATTTTCCAATACAAGGTTCCTCCAAAGGGGTTCATGGTTAGAGAATACATAGAAAGATTTGCTCACAGTAGCCAAAACCCCCAAATGCGTCCCACCCAAAAGCCCAAGTATATCAAGAACAAGCTCATCTGTTAAGGTTCGGAGATTGCCCAAACCTGTGTTCCTGGAGTTGACAGACGAACCTGGGTTGAGGTAGAAATTGCCCAGTGGTTGAACTCCATGGCTGTGTGAAGGGGCAGAGGCTTTGAGGCTAAAACCTTCTTCTTCTTCTCCTTCTTCTCGTTGATACTTTTCTGAGATGGGATTTTGCTTTCTGGAACCATTTTTGCTGCTAAGCTTGCTTTTGGTTTTGGTTTTGATTTTCTTCTTTTTGCTTTTCCATAACAGGCTCTTGCAGCTCAACATGGTAGAGGTTCAAAAGCTCGAAACAGAAAACTAAACTGGGTATTTATATATGTCTTTTCATGAGAGGAGAGGGCTTTAGGCAGCAGTGACAGAGGAAAGGCGTTTCGTTTCGTTTCAGGTTTCGTTTCTGGTTGACAAGAAAGTAAAAAACGCGTTGTCGTTTGACGATTTTGTTTAGTTGGGCCTTATTGGGCTCGTACCTAATAGTGGTGGTAAATTTAGTTAAACATTTGAAAAAAGTGGTTTTTATCTACTTAACCCCTAAATTTGACCTATTACGGGTCCATCTCGTGTACATGCCATGCCTAAAGGAGAAAAGGACATGGATAGGACTATTTGGGGTCCTTTTGTCAGTTTTAAGACTAGGTTGATATAATGTCTTTTTTAGGACCAAAACATATGACTAGGTGGAGAGAGAAAAAAAACAGTTTCCAAATCTGCCATTGGTCAAAAGTGAATTGGTAGGTGGAGCATTAAATGATCTTCTCTCTCTCTCTTTTCAAATTGACACCTTTTTCTCTCTTTTTTTTTTTTTGGTATTTTCGTTCTCTCTTCTTCTTCTTCAGTTCTCTCCATTTCTATGTTTCTGCATTTCATTTAACTTTCTCTCTCTCTTCTAGTTCATACTTTCTCACTCCAGCTCTCTCTTTCTCCCTTTGTTAACAATTGTGTTTCTTAATAATTATTTAATTATTTTGTAAAAAAAAAAAAAAAAACTCAACTGGAAAATGAGAGGATTATATTGAGGAGTTAATTGAATTTTGAAGGTAAGTAATGAAATTTTGTTCAATATTGGTTTTTTATGGTTGATATTGAGTAAGTAATATTTAAAGGATGACCATAATACTGATCCGGGCATTATTATGTTAAAAATTCTATGTTTTCATATATTCATCATCTTTTTAATATCTTATAGATCAAGCTGTGACGTCGTAGGTCAAGACTAATTTGGCCTCAGGTCTAGATTAACTTGATCTTTGGTCAAGATCATTTTGACCTTTGGTCAAAATTATATTACTTTGAAGAGGTAGGTCAAACTGATGTTAACATATGGTCAAAACTAACTTGACCTTAGGTTAACATCATCTTGATCTTTGGTCAATATTATATTAAATCAACTGGTAAGGACTCAGTCAAGCAAAAGTGTTCGTGTTGTAGCAATTCAAGACACAAGAGGCAGATATGCCTTAGTCCGATTCCACTATGTAATACGATTAATGAATCTATAGACCACTCTACAAGAATGCGACAAGAAGATCCTGACTTGAGGTCAAGAAACTCTTGCCTTAGGGGCAAGAAGTTATTGACTTAAGGTCAAAATGTTCTTGACCAGAGGTCAAAAAGATATTGACTTAAGGAAAAAAGTGTTTGACTTGGAGTAAACAACATTTTCTGTAGGGGTTGTAAAGTATTATATGAAACTTAGTCACGATATTGTATGTGATGTGTTTTTAAATTTATAAATTGAAATTTATTAAACCAATATCAGGATTTTCTTGTCTGGGGTCAAAAAGTTTGTTATATTTTATTTTCCATTTTATTAATTAAGTAAAAAATGTATTGACTCCATGTCAAGAATTTCTTGAATGGGGTCATAATCTCTTTAATATAAAAATTGAATACAATTTTATGTGCTTATCAATTCAAGAAATTCTTGACCTTGGGTCAAGTAATACTTGCCTTGAAGTCAAGATATTCTTGATCTAGAGTCAAGATAGATCTGACATGGAGTCAAGTTTTTCTTGACCTAGAGTAATAAATAATGTCTTTATCAAATGCATTGAATTTTACCGAAACATCTACTGAATAGATGACTTTTAGTAAAATGATATTCATCGAATATACCAAAAGTATAAGTAAATACTGAATATTGTTCACCAATCACAGAAACCACAAGACAAAAAAAAGAAAAAAAAAAAAATTATCTGAAACACAATCAAAATAAAGCATTGTCTTTGCTTCCCTAAATTAAGTCACTCTTATTAGTCAGTTTCGGTATAGTTCTCATATTTCTGCAATCCATGAAATACAACTCGCAAGCAAGCTTATGATGCAACTGCCTTATCGGACATTAGGAATTCAGCATACTTGATGACAAATATATCATAGTCCCTCCTGAATAATAGCAAAACATCAAGTTAAATAAAACAATAACATCAAGTGAGCGTCAAGTAATCCTTGACCCGCAGTCGAGAACTTCCTAACCCAAGGTCAAGGAGTACTTGACCCAAAATGCCAAGAGCTTCTTGACCTCGACCAGAGCAATTTAAATAAACAGGAGGTAAGAACTTTTTGATTTAATAGTCAAAGGCCTCTTAACCGAGAGGTCATGGAGCTCTTGATGTGAGGCCAAGAAGCACTTGACAATAGTCAAATGATCACTTTGGTGGAATTATTCACATAAGGTGCTACTGATACACTATCATTATCACCATCCATCTGACAAATATACACATTACATATTCTATCAGTATTTCAATAGCATATACCCAGTCAATTACACAGTCTTATGATACTAAAAATATTGGAAATTAAATTAATTAATAGTCACAAACCAATAATCATCAAATATTCCATAAAACAACTAAAAGTCCATAAAACAAGTAAAAACAGACTAACATAATGTAACATATATAATTATATGTATTATCTAATCTAATATTAGAACACAGACTAACAATATAAGCTAACCTGAGAAGAGATTTTGCCGTAGGAGAGCAGAGCTGGTGAGTGGTGACTTCGGTCTTCGAGCGGAGCGGAGCTGGTCGTCAACAGGCTGGTCGAGACGTCGAGTGGTCGTGAGCAGGCTGGCGAGTGGTGGCAAGCCAGAGCTCGACGGCTTTGAGCAGGCTGTTGTAGAAGCAGACAGCATTGACGGGATCCGGGCGAGAATGAACGAGATGAAGAAGACACGGGTGGGCCGCGAGCGAGATTGAACCAGAGAGAGAAAGAGACAGAGAGAGCTCGACAGCTTCAAGCAAGTGAACCAGAGGCCAGATAATGGAGTTGACGGGACGACGTTGACGGTAGCTCTGAGCGACTGAACCAGAGGAAGATGGTAGCTGCGAGCTACTGAACCAGAGGAAGACAGCGTTGACAGCCTGACAGGATTCGAGATTGAACTTGAGAGAGCTCGACGGCTTCGACGTTGATGGGAGGAAGATGACACGAGTGCAGGTGACTGGGTGAGCAAGATTGGCTGACTGCGGGAGTGACAGTGAGTGAAAGAGAGAAACGGCAAGCTAGCTGGGCTGCTGGCTGTGGTTGAGGTCTGAGAGAAAGAACTATTAACAGAGGAAGTGTTTGCTTGCCGATGTCGAGGAACACAGGCCTGAGTGTTAGGAAATGATTCATAAAACCCTATGGCATGTTTACTAAATGGTAATGGGAATCATATATGTGGTAATGATTCCCATTTAATTATTTACCAAAATATGGGAATGAGAGAACTGTGTGGGGTTCACATAAAATTGGGAGAAAAGAATGGGAATGCACCCCCCTAACATCCTAAGTTTTTACTATTACCTGTAAAGACTTTTATCTATATATTTATAATTAAAATATTAAAATATAATTTGTCCCTAAAATATCTATAATTAATTATAGCATTCTCATTACGTTTCTTATGTTAAGTAAACATATGAATGGTGTTTTAATGGTTTTGATTCCCTTTCCTATAAATTTAAAGTAAACAACGTAATATAAATGATGATTCCGATTCTCCTTTATTTTTCTCCATTCATTTTCCCTTTTATTTATTCCGATTACGATTACGACAAAGTAAACATGCCATAAGTGTTAATAGGCTAAGTGGATGTAGCGTTGGGCTCAATAGGCTTAGATGTTAGAATAGTTATAAGCAATGTGTTATATGTGTCATTGGGCTAAAAATTTAAATCAGCTGCCGATTTATACAATATATATATATATAAATTTTTTTAAAAGTACGTAAATTATTGGCCGGTTCGGTTTTAAAACGACCAATTTTTTTTGAAACCAATAATCGAACAGGCCAGATCGGTTTTTATAATTTTTAATCCAAAATCTATCATTTAAGAGACGAATTCGTATGATTCGGTGCGATTTTGGACTGAAGTGGGTGGTTGGCGCTTATTTTGAACACCCTAGTTCAAATACTCTGTTTTATATATATATATATACCCTTTGAAAAAGGAAAATTCTCCGTTGCGAAAACAACACCACACCTTCCACACCAACCACTGCTGCTGCGCCGAGCAACATTGACCAGCCACCGTAACCCCGTCGAGACCACAACCAAAACTCGAGCATCCTCGTCCTCGTACCCCCGTCGCTGCCGTCAGCGTCTCTCCGAGCTCCTTCGCCAAAATCAACCCAAAAACGTCGAATACCGGGCTAGAACAAGCGCTGTCCGCCGAAACCACCCACCGACGAGCTCTGCTGCTTCAGCCGCCAGCCGACCCGGCGCTGCAGCTCGCCCGTTACCAAAGCCCGACAAAACGACTTGCTCTGCCGAGACCACCGCCCAACACACCGACCGCCATTTCCGCAAAGCCGAAAACTTCTTGTTCATACGCCACTGATTTCATTCGTTTGCCTGCTATAGTCCATTAGTTTGCCGTAGTTATTGGCTTGTTCACAATCCGAGTCATGTGCTGTTTGAAGGGACGCGGATCGTCTGTCCGAAATTCTCTGTCCGGTCCTCTGTCTAACCAATAAAAACATTACACGTCATTAATCATTTTGTTTCTCGTGAGATTGAAATCTGCCGTTAGTAAACGGGATAATGAAAACGTTTATGAGTGAAAAAATAACAGCTGTACGTACTTCAATGCTTGTCGTTCTCTCTTCTTCGTGTTTGACTTCTTCCCCGAACAGACGCCCAAGTTCTCAACCTCCATTGATGAACAACCGCCCCACACTCGAATGAAAAAACTCTACAGCCATGAACAAATAAAAATTAAAAAAAAAAAAAGCAATGAGCAAGTCTCGTGAATTTTACTCCCTTGAATGTGTATTAACATTAATTATTCAACCATTTTTTTTTTGGTTAAATGTAAAGGGAAAAAAAAAAGCAAAAAAATAGGCTACAAGCACGAAGACACCATTGGAGACCTGAAGAAGCTTGTGGCCGCTCAAATCTGTACCCGACCAGATTATGTTCGGATCTATAAATGTTCTCCATTTATCTGATCTAATGGATCCTTGATGCCGTGGGCTTGGGGCTCTGCTACAATTGACGAAACTTCCTTATTCCTCTTAGGCTCTCATTTTTTATTTATTTATTTCTGTTGTACTCAGATTTCTGAATTTGAGACGGAAAAAAAATAAAAAGGGAGTGATTTTTAATGGGGTTCTCTTTTCTGTTTTAGCAAATAGATTAGAACTAAATCTTTTTTTCCTTTATGGTTCTTGGGGTCTCTAATGGCGTCGTCCTTTTGAGTTATTATTTTATTCTTTTTCTTTTCCATATATATTTTTAAACGAATTTATTTATATACCTTAAATGGTTTCACGTGACTTTTTTTTTTCTTTTATTTTTTTAAAAGATTAATAAGGCATTAGACGGTGTTCCTGCCGTTAGAATACGTGAAAAAGAGAGATGTGAGAGTAAAGTTTTAATACGTGTCGCTATCTTATTCGTTGGACAGAGGATGAGACAGGGATTTGGGACAGACGATCTGAGTCCTGTTTGAAGAGTGCAATTTGCACTTTGCAGAATTTAAGTGGGTATTCTAGGCCCAAATCAAAGTGGGCCAAATACTCCAGTGGGCCACAATATAAGGTGTGCTACTCTAGTCGTTTCTAGCTCAAGTCCTTTAATTTCTAGTTCAGTTTCTTTTTTTTTTAAGGGGTATTCTAGGCCCAAATCAAAGTGGGCCAAATACTCCAGTGGGCCACAATATAAGGTGTGCTACTCTAGTCGTTTCTAGCTCAGGTCCTTTAATTTCTAGTTCAGTTTCCTTTTTTTTTTTGAGAAAAAAAGGGAACAGCATCATTTTCAGACTATGGTTGCTACCAATTTTAGCATTTAGCTGATACATATTAAAGCTCAGAAGAAAAAAAAAAGGGGGCCTGATACATATTACATGGAATATGGAAGATCTATTGATTATGAGCCGAATACTTTGGATTATCAAAATAATGCAGGTCAGCGGTTGTTGTTTTTGGATTCCAACTGATTGAAAGTTGAATTCTTTTTTTGGTGTGATTGTAAACAAGAAAAATAAAAAAAGAGTGAAAATAGTTCAACTCATGATTGCCACTCACAAAAATATGAGTCTAAAATAGTAGGATCATAACCGTAATCCACGGATAAAGAATTCCAAAGAAACTTCCACTACTACAGTCATTAAAATGAAGACCCAATATAAAAAAGGTAAAGGTGTCTCAGCATTGACAATAACTGCAGATGATTTCTTATAGTATTGAATCAAATTAAAGCCTATGTTGTGAAGCTCATGATAGTGTGAGCCTGATACGTGAAACTTTTGAAATTGAAGCGTTTTGAAATTGAAGCTTATGATGTGAAGTTTACGATGGTATAAATCTGATATGTGAAGCTTCCGAAATTTGTTGTAATACCGTGAAGCTTATGTGAATTTGAGTCTGGCATGTGAAGTTCTAGAAGTCAATCTGTTGTGAAACTCATGTGAACTTGAGTCTGGTATGAGAGATTTCCAAAATAGTTCTAAATCTTTTTGCAAAAGTTGGTACATACCAACTTGAGGGGGAGTGTTGAAGTGAAAAGAGTTGTCCCCTTGTTCCTTATACTTGGGAGAATGTTTCTACTTGTATTTAGGAACATAACATGTTTTCTGGATGTTATGTCTAGTACTCCCTTTTTCCCTTTTATACATATTGTACTCTTCCGAGCTTAAGAATATGAATGAAAATGTAGCCTATTTGTATTTTCTACAGTATTTAGCTAGGAGGTACGAGGAGAGAGACATCTTGAGTGAATTGTTGTAGAGCACTGCTCTGGGGGGAGAAAACTAAGTTTTCGAATTTCTAGCTATGCAATCTTATTCAGTTTTAATCAATAAACAGACCTCAGTTATTCATATGAGTTGCATTTCCATACCTGTTCTCGCTTCATCTTATCATATACTAGCCTACTTATGGTGTCTGTGACGACTATTATATCACAGAGAAGAAAATTATCTATTTTTATAGATCTCACATAAAATTACTTTTGGTAAGACATATCGGATGCATTTGACCAATGCACAGCTCTATATTTCTAATTCTAGAATTAGTACGGTGGAATACCATTGGATTACTTCAATATAATAACTCTAATATAGTAATATGCGTGAAACGTGCATTGCATGCTCGCAGAGAAAGACAGAGATGCTTAGTTGAATGAAAGAAGAATTGAAAACGTGTAGAATTAGATGCTGGATTAATATAAACACGTTGCTGATATCAACTAAACAAGGCTTAAGACTTTAAAAAAGATATTAACAATTAAAGAGGAACGTTGACCTGACATCCAATTAAGACAAACAAGGCTTATGACTTTAAAAAAGATATTAACAATTAAAGAGGAACGTTGACCTGAACTCCAAGTACTAAAAGACAACTAACCCCATAATCTAACGTATAGAAACAACCACATTATGTATTCAAATTCACATGTAATG
>JXTC01000680.1:0-31306 GCA_002914845.1 Trema orientale
AGTTTGTAATTTGTATAATTTGCAGACACTACTTTTGGATTATTGTTTTAAACTCACTCAATTACCGACGAATATAGGCAATTTAATCAACTTGCATCGTCTCCATATTCCCAGTTCTTTGAAAGAGATGCCAATACAATTTGGTAAGTTGAGAAATCTACAAAAGTTAAATGATTTTGTTGTGGGCAAAAATAGTGGGTCTGGCGTTAACCTTCTAAAAGAGCTTCAAGATCTACATGGGACTCTTACGATTTCGAGACTAGAAAATGTGGGCGATGTAAAGGATGTTTCGGAGGCTGAATTGAAAAATAAGAAGTTTATTAGTTGCCTAATTTTGAAGTTTAGTTGTTGTCTTGCTCTAGATGACTCAAAAAGAAAGAGAGAAATACTTGGTGAGCTCAAACCTCATGCAAACTTGAAGAGTCTCTCGATACACGGGTACCAAGGTACCAGTTTCCCAGATTGGGTTGGAGATCAGTTGTATTGTAATTTAGTAATGGTCTTGCTGTATAAGTGCGACAATTGTTTTTTGTTGCCCTCGTTCGGGCAGCTACCCTCCCTCAAATGCCTATGGATTTCAAATTTTCCTGGCGTGGAGATCATAGGTCCAGAGTTTTATTATTCCAGTGATATCATTGGTTCTTCGACAAAGCCATTTAGATCTTTGGAGATCTTGCATTTAAGTGACATGCCAAATCTCCGAAAGTGGTTGTTTATCGAAGATGAGGTAGAAGATGGAGTTTTTCCTTGTCTACGGGAACTTACCTTGACTTTATGTCCAAAACTCCGTGTGTCGTTGCCCAATTTCCTTCCGTCGTTGAGAAAGCTTTGTATAGAGAAATGTCACTCACTAGAGCCTTTAGTCCCAAGGGCTCAACAAATGGACGTCGCATTTCCGTCTCTTGAGATTTTGGATATATCTCTTTCAGGAGGGCAAGTATATCTTCTAAAAGGGGGATTGCCTTCGAGTCTAAAGGAAATTAGAATTGAGACTTGCTACAACCTTGAGGCCTTAGACGAGGAGGCCTTTCAAAACCTCACCTCACTTGAAAAGTTGTTCATTTACGGCTGTGATAAAGTCCGGTGCTTGCCAAGCCTACTTCCCACTTCTCTATCTCATCTAAGCATCGAGGAGTGTCTTTTACTAAGGCCACGAGTCCGGAGGGAGACAGGGGAGGATTGGCCCATAATTCACAACATCCCGAATTTTGATCGAGACGAAGCTATGATGTGCAGGTGGGCTATCCACAAGATGTGGCCGATGCAAGAGGAGTAGATTTATGTGATTTTTCAATGCATTCTACTCTCCACACTAGCTGGTACGACTCGTTCTGTCTCTTCCGCTTGATGTTTACTCACAGTAACAAAAATTATTTAACTATTATTATTCTCACTCGTTTCTAACCTGCCCTTACATAGAATGCTTATTTGTTTTAGCATTGTTCTGCAATTTCAGTGTGTGATTATTGAAGACTAAGCTCCATTCCTTCTCACGTCTTGAAATTATTGGTTTGGATCTGCATCTATCTGTAAGTTGTTCTCATCTTTCTGAATGCCTTACTTGGACATCATCCTCTTGAAATTATTTTACTTGTCTTTTGAATATTAATCCGCTGGATATGCACCTTTTATTTACTTATTTAATTCCTTTTTTTTTTTTTTTTTTCTCAGCTGTCTTGTTACCAAGTTTGGAACCAGTGCCAACCATCCCTTTTCAGTTGGATAGGTAAAACTTAGTTTCTGAAATAATAGAACTGTACAAAAATATTAATTTTGACATTGTTTCTAATTACTCTATTAATTAATGGACAGGGATTTGGTTCACACTTCACACTTGTCAGTTGTACGTTTCTCAAGCAGATTTGACGCCGACAACAAGTCATTCTGTCATGTACTTGCATTGATTTCTCTTTTATTCGGACTCAATAACTCTTTGCGATAGGGTTTAATTTTTTTTCTTTGGATGTAATTTCAGTTGATGTTCAGTACTGTCTAAAACTTGTTATTTCTGTTTTATGTATTTCCTTGGACGTAGTAGGTACTATCTGGAACCTCTTGGAGATTGTGTTTTGTTTACATAATCAGATTGATTTGGATGACTTTTGGTTTGTGTTAAGTGCAAATTCTATGGAATTCCATAACTATTTTGTTTACGAGAAACAGGAGTCTCAGATAATTTAGCTGTTATGTTCATTTTTGACTGATTCTTGTGAGAAATTCGTAGTTGGTCCAGACTGAATGGAATCTCCAGAGACTTATCTCTTCCTTGAGAGAGGAGGCGTACCATTACAGAAGTGAAATACCGGCAAAAGAACGGGCTTGAAAATCTTAAAGGATGATCAAAGGTATAAGTTTAGTTACATTCAGTTCCTAGTTGTGTTTGTTTATGTAGTGCATGGCAGAGGTGATAATAAGGAAACAGGAACATTTGTTTCACTTGATGGAGCTAAGAAGAGACCATTTGTTCAAAGCTATTTGTTGGAGCCGATGGATGAGAAGGTGTTCCATAGAACGTTTTTTGGAGCGTTTACAGCCATTGATTCACAGATAATATCTTGCTACGTTCTATATAAAACTTGAAATCAAATACTTTACATGACTATAATAAGATTAAAAGATTCAGATGTCAAATGGCCATTTTGATCAGGCTAGTTTGGTTGGGTCTTCTTCTCTCCCTCGTTTCAATTCTGCCATCATTCTCTGGAATTGTTCCAGCAACTTTGAAGAAGATACGTCCTTCCTCGAACATTACTAGACTTGGGGCCTGACTTGAATTTTACATTTCTTGTTTATTAGATTAATAAACAATCATGTCATAGGTTCCTCATAAATTCATAATCCTAGCTTGAAACAGTTTGAAGTGGCTTTTAGAGTTATACTGTCAGAATTACCTTATACCGGATGCAATGTATTTATTAGATATGTCATATTTGAAACTTTTTCTATTCTTAGCCTGATTCCAAATTATATTTGAATTTTTTTTTTCAAATATGCTTCAAGTAATAGCAAAGCAATGCTGCGAATTCCATCTCTTATTCTCATCAGGAACACTGTCAATGGTGATCCTCATTGCGTTGGTGTTGTACTTACCTTCTTGATCCTCTGTTTGTGGAACTTGGAGCAGCTTTTATTGCACAACAAGTTGAAGGTATGGCTACTTTCGATCTTTTACATTCTCTTTGCCATGCATATGTTATATGGTGTTTTGTTTTTTTTGCCTACTCATTGCATCTTTCCAACTTTCTCTTTGCCAATTACTTATTAGTGAAATAGTTTACATTAGTTTATGATAAGTTAATTTTGATGTGCAAGTAGAACACTGTTAGGCCTGGTCCCTTCAAGCTTGGACTTATAGAACCGTAACTTAATTATCCCTTGGTTTTATGTTGTATTTCAACAATTTCATTTTCATTTTCATTGTTATAATCCTTAACCACTAACTATTAGAAGCTTTAATTTCATACTTAAGAAAAACATATAACATGCATTAATTTCATTGCTCCAGCTTTGGTATGCACTTCAAAAAGCTTAACTGAAGAGGCGCCATTATCAGTGTGGAGACATTTAATCTGCTTCCCTGTCTGCTTCTCGATCATAGTCTTCCACTCCTTGAATATAGGTAACACATCATTCTTTTGCTTCAGGAAGAACACCCAAAGCTTTCTGGAGAAATCATCGATGATCGTCAGTAAATATCTAGCACCTCCTTTAGAAGGCACCCTAGATGGTCTCCAGATATCAGAATGTATATAATCAAGTGTTCCCTTTGTGTTGTGGATACCCTTTGTAAATCTGACTCTCTTCTGCTTCCCGAAAATGCAGTGCTCACAGAACTTCAGTTTACTAGTACTCTGCCCACTAAGAAGTCCTCTTTTGCTCAATTCAGCCATGCCATTCTCACTCATATGCCCAAGACGCATATGCCAAAGTCTAGTGACTTCGTCATCTGACAACGAAGGAGTAGAGACAGCCGCTTCACCAATAACTGTAGAACCCAATAAGACATATAATTCGGCTAATCTTTTCTGGCCCTTCATCACGACAAGAGCTCCTTTGGAAACCTTCAGAACTCCACCTTCACTAGTGTACTTGTACCCTTTTGAATCAAGAGTACTCAAAGAGATCAGATTTCTCTTTAAATCTGGAACATGTCTCACGCCACCAAGAGTTCTGATAACTCCATCAAACATCTTAATTTTGACTGTTCCAATACTAGCAACTTTATAAGGCGCATTATTTCCCATCAACACAATACCTTTGGATACCGTTTCATATGTTGAAAACCAGTCTTTATTAGGACACATATGAAACATTCAACCTGAATCGAGAATCTAGTCATCACATGTTTTGGAGTCGCTATCAGAAACAACTAAGAGTTCTCCATCACTGATATCATCTTCGGCAACACTGGCTTCACCGGTATTTTCTGCTTGTTTTTCCTTCTGATTAGGAGCAACCTTCTTATTCTTGTTTTGAAGCTTATAGCATTCAGATTTGATGTGGCCCTTTTTCTTGCAATAGTTGCAAGTTTTACTTTTATTTCTAGATTTCGATCTGCCTCTATTATCATACCCAGAATTATTTTCCTGCGTTCTCCCTCTGGCAACGAGACCCTCTGCCTGAGTCTCAGTCCCTGTAACAATCTGATCCATCTTTTCCTTAGAGAGCAGTGAATCATAAGCCGCGCTTAGAGTAAGGGATTCACGATTATACAAAATAGTGTCTCTAAAGAGTGTATATGAAGGGGGTAACGAATAGAACAAAATCAGTGTCAAATCCTAAGTATCATATTTAACCTCCAAAGCTTCCAGATCAGAAACAATTTCCTTAAAGACGTTTATGTGCTCTTCTAGAGACGTACCTTCTATCATACGATGAGAATACAACTGCTGCTTCTGATGCAACTTGTTGGTCAGACTCTTCGTCATGCACAGCTACTCTAATTTCAACCACAAAGCGGCAGCAGTTTTCTCCTTCAGAACGTCTTGTAATATCTGGTTCGACAGATGCAATTGAATCTGAGATAGGGCTTTTCGATCCCTACACTACTTTTCCTCTATTGATAACGATGAGGGCATTGCATTGATCCCTATCAGTGCATCATCTAAATCCAATTGCGCAAGGACAGCCTGCATCTTAACCTGCCATAACGAAAATCTGGTGTTGCGATCCAAAAGCGGAATATTATATTTCATGGTTGCCATTATCGTAATCAAACCTGGATTAAAGCTCTGATACCAGTTTGTTAAGAATTAACGAATGATAATCGACAATAAGAATTAAAAATAAGAACACACAGATTTAAGTGGAAAACTCTAATCGGAAAAAACCACTGGCAAAGGAGAAAATTTCACTATATCGAAAATATGGTACAGAAGATAGAATTTTATACGGCCAAGCCAAGTATATATAGAATCCCTAAAACCCTAAAATACATATGTGTACAGACGAAAAACTGTATGAAAAAATCGGCCCAATAAAACAGGTCCATACCGCGGGAGCGCTATCGGCCCAATCCCTCCGCTTCCACCACAGATCTCAAAATTTCTCCCAATTACAAAAAATACCACATATGTCGCACCGCGAAGCTTTCGGGCTAGGACAAATAGAATTCGGGTCACAAACTCTAACAAAACTATTAATAGAAACTCAGCATCAGTGGCTGCTTTTGTGTAGGTTGACAGCAGCGTGGATAAAATTAAAGGAATAAATTAGCAGAATAGGCAAAAACAGAATAAGAACAGAGAAAAACAAAGTACAGGAGAACATGGCAAAACAGAGGAATATTGAGTAAAACAGAGGAAAACAGAGGAATGCTGAGACCCATATTTTTTTTTTAGGGTTGATGAGGCCCATATTGAATGATAGGGGAATAACAAGTGTAGAAATACTCCTCTTTCTTGTGTTTTTAGGCAGATTTTTTTTTTCCAAAATAAAATGAAAATTAGACCTGATGTATGTTATGCTATTCCCTTCCCCCCGTTTTTGAAAAAATAGCCCACCTACTTTTTAATAACAAAGATACCCTTTTGCAATGTACATGACAATTTGAAACTTATGTAATTACTAAATGATGGTGTTATTATATTAATGTCAATTAAGTGCGAGAGTTAGTAATAATTTTCACATAGTCGTTATTCCTTTCTAATAATCATTACTGGTATAATTTATCATCATATTATTAAATTCTAAAAGCAAGCATTTAATATTTCAAATAAAAATAAAATACTTTTTTTTCAAGTATCCATGCTTTTCTGCTTTATAGATCACGTCGTGCTCATGCCTATCATATCATGTTAGTCCATAGTGTGTAAAACATGAGCCCAGTATGATCCAATATCTCGTCTCGTACTTGTCATAGTCTAAAATTAGCTTGTGCCATGACATTGTACCTAATAGATGACGCAGTCTATTTGACATCTCTATCTACAAGACAAATAATCTTATTGGATGACACCATTCTAAAAAATGTTCTATTAAAACCTTATTTAAAACAAACCCGAAAAATATCTAAACATAGAAAAAAAGTACATTATCTCCAAATCAAATATGAAAGCAATAAAAATACGTGGGAACCATATTTCTTACAACCAAATTAGAGTCAAAGTCTGGAGAATTATGCAACAAAAAATCATGAGACATGAACCTTGAAAGAAGCCAAGCGATCAGCCACCTGTTTACCCTCGTTTGAATTTAAGAAAATTCTTTATTTTGAAAGGAGGGAAGATTGGAATTGAGTAACTAATTGTTTTACCCTTTAAAATAGTTTACCATTATAAACAAGTCTAAGCATAATTTAGTAATTAAATTTGCTTTGGTCCCTATGTCGTATTATTGGTCAACCAAAGATTTGCATGTTATAATTCTGAGACCACTAAGCTCAGAACTCGATCATTTTCAATTACCAAAATAGCACTCACAAGCAAACATAGATCGTTTTCAATAGAAGGATAAATTAAACTATGTTTTTTTTTATAAAACATTTTTTATTTTTTTTCTATGACATTTATGTTGTTCTTCAAAATTATTATCAGATATAAGATAAGTGGCATTCGTGTAATTTGTCGGACATAATGTCATTTCGTAAGGTTATTTGATTATACATTGTCGTCTAGTGCACGCCACGTCGTTCATAAATGTATTTGTTTATGAAAGACCTGATTTCGTCGTTTTATGTTGGGCCATATAGGTATATGACCAGTTTTTGGCCCAAAACTTAGTTCTTGACCACAGCCTATTTTTTATTGCTAAATGTTCAACAAATAGGCCCGTTAGAAAATTTATACCTTAAACACCCTTATTAACCCTAAACTTTCTCTCTCATCTTCCCACTTATTTTTCCTAACTTACGCTCAGTTTTCCCAAACAGCCACCTTCTTTTTCGCTATTTTCTATCAATTTCTTTCTCCTCTAAAGTTTTTTTGCATTTTTCTCTAGCATTTTCTCAATCGTTTTTCTTGCACCATCCTCAAAGATCAAAACCACAGCTCCCCAATATCGAAATCAATATTAAAAAAATTCTGTATAAATGACTATCAGACTCCATAGACGAAACCTCCATTGACGACTTCTCAAGCTTGAGTTTCGACTAGAATATTGAGTGAGTTTACTCATAAACTTTTTTTATTAAGTTCATTGTCTTTATTAACCTAGATTGATAAAAAACTACAGAAACATAACCTTGTTTTATTTTTTGTTTTTTTTCAATTTCATACCCAAGATTGGGCGATTCAAAGATTAGATTGAAGTTCATCACCTAAAAATTAGATTGGAGTGAATCTAGTTTTTCTAGATTCAATCGTTCTAAATTCAATCCCTTTTGAGGTTTTAATTTTTAGTAGATTCAATTGAAAATTTAGGAGTTTTTATTTTTAGTTGATTAATTCCTATTTTAGTTCATGATTATGGTGAAAAATATGAGTTTTGATATATGTTAGATCTGATCTAATTTATGTAAAATTCAGTTCATAATTTATTGTATGTGGTATATACAAATTTGAATGGGTTCATGATATTCTTATTCTGGTTTCAGATAATATTTGCAAATTTGAGTGAAGGTCTTTTTCTACTATGATATTATTTTGGGTGAATCATTCATAGATATTGGAGTTGAACTCACATAATATCGTAGTCAATAATTGAAAAATATTTATATATAAATAATAATATATGTACATATGTACTTTGAAATTGGATCAGTTGCTTTGTACTATATAGAATGCTTTTCAGGTTACAAAAAGTTTGTTTTGTTGATACTATTTCATTTGGTTCGTAAATTTATATCTTTAGTTCATGAATTTATGAGTGTGGTTCATGATATTACTGTTATGGTTCACATTTGCTATGTTCCTCTTGTTTAGTTCATTGAATGTCCTCTTAATATATGTTTAGCATATAGTTTCAATTTAAAAACCAAATTGATATTTATGTAATTAGATTTATTTTATTGAGTTGCTCTGCTTATACAATGATCTAATGTACAAATTTGTTTGGTTCATGAGTTTTTTATATTAGTTTATGAGTTTTACTTAATGGTTCATGATGTGTTTCATACGGGTTCATAGTATTTTTGTCATCTAATGCAAACTATATAAACTTGAGCATTTGGTATTAAGTACTTATTATTATTCTTTTAAATACTAAAAAAATGACAATAGTTCATTCTAATTTATGAAATCGTGGAATTTTGGTTTATATGTTTTCAATGATCATAGCTATATAAGTAGGTCCATATACGAATTTTTGGTTCACATATTAATGATCATAGCTATATAAGAATAAGATTTATGCGATATTCTATAGAAATATAGACTGCAGTTTGGAATTTTTCATAATGGTTCATGGAATTTTTATAGTAGTTCATGATTTTTTCATAGCGATTCATGAAATTTTCATATTGATTCATAACCTTTTCACAGTGGTTCATGATTTTCTTTAGTTGTTCATGAAATTTTCGTTGTGGGTCATTAATTTTTAGTAGTGATTCATGAATCTTTCAGTACTACTTTAATTTGTGTTTAATTAATAAATTTATGTGATTCGTTAATAATATTATTTATTTAGTTCATATATTTGTTTAATTTGTGTTTGGTCCATGTCATTTCATATTTTGTGGTACTTTTTTTCCTTATTCAATAAGATCCCTTAAACTTTGAGCACAAATACTGGTGTCCCTTTTCTTTATATAATGAGCACAAAAGAGTTTCAAAAACTAAGTTCAATAAACACGTAGGGGATTTTAAAAACTATAGTGGTTTGGTACATGGTTCATGTCTTAGTTATTGTTCTTTGTTTCATTTCTTAGCTGTTGTTCCTTGCTTCATTTTTTAGTTGTCGTTTTTGGAGGTTCTCTTTTAATCACGCACCACACCACACCATAAGAATGAGTTTATTTCTCTTTATAAGAATAATGCTTAGGATTTGGTTCAGATTTTGAATGCTATAGCTTATTGCGTGAATCACAACAATTTTTTTTTCCCAAGTTTGATACTTTCTTCCTTTGTCTTTAATTGCGCAGTGGTTCGTGAATTTCATAGTAGTTCATGATTTTTATAGTGGTTTATGATTTTTCTTAGTGGTTCATGAAATTTTCATCGTGGTTCATTAACTTTTAATAGCGGTTCATGAATTTTACAGTACTACTTTAATTTGTATTTGATTAATTGACAGTTTCTCTTGTGAAATCAGGGTTAACTACGACGTGTTTGTAATCAAAAGAGCGGAGGCATTGATGATGAATGTTGGCATAAAAGAAGTAACACAAGATAAAATAACATTTTTTCGGCAAAAGACGGCAGTTAAAGCTTATCATTGGGCAGATAACAAGATAAAGACAAGATATACAAGTGATATGGAAACTCAAAAATAAAAGTAACAAAAAAATATGATCTTTTATTGGTTTAGAAAAAACAATATGATATTTTGGTTTTTTTAATTTGATAAGGATTATTGTACTAAAAACTTTTAATTGTGAACATATTGAATATTAGAAAATTTTATCATTGGTTCATACAGTTTGTGTAATGTGATTTGATTTAAATCTAAACGGTTACTTACTTACCTCTAGTTATTCACTTTGTGAGGTACACTTGAGTGATCAAAACTATTTAGGAATGATAATATTTTTTCTTCTTGGATCTTAAGAATTGGAACTTAGTTTATATGACTAAATTGTAATATAACTTTATATATCATGACTAAATTTTAATATACAAATAACAAAAAATAATGTACTTGAAAGTGTGAGAATAGATAGAAACAAAATAACAATATCTAATATCTAAATTAACAAAACTGGTATATAATCTCATATACCATGACAACAATTTTATATACCATGACAAAAAATTCATGTACTAGCATATGAAAAAAAAATCTATTTATTTCAAAATAAAACAAATTAGAAACTGAAAGATTCTTTTTCTCTTTTGGCCTACTAGTACTCACTTTCTCAGTATTTAGAGGGAGAACAACTTGCTCTTAGCATATGTGTTTATACATAATCTGGTGTATATATATATAAATATTATATACAATGATGATTTTTTTATTCCACCAACAAAGAAAAATTTAATAATATAGCAATGAATTTAGTATATAACCTCATATACCATGATAAAATTTCTATATACTAAGACAAAAAATTTACATACCTAAAAGTATAGACCCTTAGAAACAAATAACAATATTAAATATCTAAAGTAATAAATTTGCTATATAACCTCATATACCATGACAAAATATCTATATACTATGACGAAAAATTGATATACTGAAATAAGGGAAAAAAAACCCTTCGTTTCAAAACAAAACAAATTACAAACTCAATACAAAAAAAAAAAAGAATGATTCCTATGTCCCATCAACTAATATCATAGGTCTACAATGATGCTACCATTTAATGGAAGCTCTAAACCTGTAAAAAGGTACTTGAAATTCCCTATATTTATCAACTTCACAATCAATATATGAACCTGCACGAAGAAATCAAGAAACAAACATTAATAAAAAAATCCACATCTACTGGTTTAGAAGGTACATACACACATATAAAAAGATAAAAAATACATATACCAAATACAAAAAACCGTGTACTATAAAAAAATAGAACAGAAAAACAACACAATTGGGTTCGAACTCTTAATCAATAATAGCAAAATAATTAATATGTTAATCAACAATAACTACACAACATATACCACCAGAAAAAAAAAATCCAGATATACCAAGACCAAGAATATATAAACCAAATAAGACTACTGAATATCTTGATCAATAATAACAAAAAAGGCATTTACCAACACAAAAAATACATATACTAATACCAATAATATATGAACCAAACAAGAAATACAGAATATATTCATCAACAAAAATCAATGAACAGTAATACCATATACCTCGAAAAAAATCTCATATACCACTACAAAAATCACATATACCACGACTAAAAATTAATGAACCACTACCAATTATAAAAAAAAATAATAATAAAACACACAACAAAATACGAAAAGATACTCAATTAATTAACATCAATTATAACACGAATTACTAACGAAAATGTAAATTCTCGAAACTAATACACAATACAATCAACTCAAAATCAAGAAACTAATACATACCTAAATAATATCAAAACTCAAGATCGATTCCACCAATATGAATAAAGAAATCGCCAAAAATATCAGAGATCGGAGAAGACGAACCAAACAACATCAGAGAAGACGATGATGAACAAAATAATAGAGAGAAACGCCGGAGAAGAAGAACAATAGAGAGAAATACCAGAAATTAACAATATTCCACCGAAGATCCGAGGAGAAGAGCAGAAAATTGAGAAGAAGGCTTTGGAGCATCAATGGTAGAAGGAGAGAGAATCGGGAGAGAGAAGAACGAGAGAGAGAGGACGGAAGAAATCGAACGGAAACAAAAAGGAAAAAAAAAATGAAAACCTGATGCTTTTAATTAAGGGCAAAATGGAAAAACACAATATAAATTAGCTGAAATATTTTTATAACTTAGACATTTTTCTATAAATTTTGAATGCTGGACATATACTTTACCAAATTTAAAAAAGTGGACATATACCGCCACTTTAAATTTCTAATAAGGTCGTTTATTAGAATGTCGTTCCTTTTTTAAGATACGTCATCGCTTAGTGTGATAGTAGTCGTCTCTATTTATATGTGGTTTCAAAATAACCCTGCCCTTTATAGTATCGTCGTCTCTTAAATACTGTCGTTTTCATAAATTATTGTCATTTGTGGTTTCAGAAATTTTGCGGAACGACCTTTATGTCATGGCAAGGCAATCAATTCAATCATGACATTTTGCCAGTATGAACGGCAATCTCTCGATTCAAATATCTTCTCAAGAAATAAGTTTCTGGTTTTAGCTTTCTTTCAAAGTTTCGTCTTTTTCCTTGCAACGGAAAAAAAAAAGCATTATTTTTCTTGTACTAGTTGTATGATCCAAAATATCTCTAGCTGTATCGTAGCATGCCCCCACAATTTGTGGCCTACGGATTTCAACTATCACGACATAATGGTTGGTTTCAATTTTCACAAAAAAGCTATACCAAATTAGTGGTCCATTGAGCAACCTATTGTCTACTTTCATGTTTTAATTTCTCTCCCACTAACACACGTTTCTTCTAAGCTCTCTCTCCCAACTAACTGATGAGCTTTTCCTACTTTTTCTTGGCTCCACTCAATGTCTCACACATGGCTTAACAAAATCTTAAATCCACTAACAGGTGTTCTCATTACATGTTATAACTGTTTGTTTGGACCTTGTTGTCTCTAATAACTGCACCAATATTATCATAAGCCGTGACAAATTAAGTCAATGTGTTCACACTTGACCGATATGACACAACAACCCAAGCTCTCCTACTAACTTCCCCTTCTTTGCAACAATCCTTTCATTTTCTGTTTCACCTCATTTGTTAATTTGCAAAGTAATTCCCAAAGTCATGGCTGTTGCTGAATTGGTAGGCGGAGCATATCTTTGTGACGTTTTATCAGTGATTCCCATAGTGGGGATGGGTGGTATTGGCAAGACTACTCTTGCTCAACTTGTGTACAATGATGAGCAGGTCAGTACAATGTTTACAACTAAAGCATGGGTCACTGTGGGAGATGATAAAGTTGATTGCTTAAAAGTGATGAGAACAATCATTGAGCAGGTGACCGAAACTAATGAATGTAAAATTTAGGAGCCACACGTGCTTCAAGAAGAACTAAGGAAAACTTTGAAGAAAGAGAAGTTTCTCTTTGTTCTTGATGACATTTGGGATGAAGATCCTCATAAGTGGGATGTTTTAAAGAGTTCTTTTAAATCAGGATTGTATGGAAGCACAATTCTTGTGACAACGCGCAGCAGAAATGTTGCATCCATTATGAATACTGTGTTAACTCATCAACTGTCCCAAATATCCAATGATGAAGGTTGGAGATTATTTACAAAACATGCCTTGATTGATGATGTAGGTTGCTCGGATCTCCAGGTTATTGGTAGAAAAATTGTTGACAAGTGTAATGGTCTTCCTTTGGCGATAAAGTCTCTTGGTATTCTCCTACGTAACAAACGAAATAAAGAGGAATGGGATAACATACTAAACGACGATATGTGGGAGTTGTATGAAAAGAGAAGCATTAGTATCCTTCCAGCTTTGTGGTTGAGTTATTATCATCTACCTTCACATCTAAAGCCATGTTTTGCTTATTGTGCCATGTTTCCCAAAGATTATAAATTCGTAAAAGAAAAGATAGTTTTACTTTGGATGGCAGAAGGTCTTTTGCATCCTAGAAATGGAAAGAGAATGGAAGAAGTTGGAGAAGAGTACTTTCAAGATCTAACATCACGTTCATTTTTTCAACCCTCAAGTAATAAGGATGAGTTAGCTCTTGTCATGCATGATCTTGTCCATGATTTAGCTATTTTTGTCTCTATCGAGTTTTGTTTGGAGATGGATGATACTAAAGATGGTAATTGTGCGCACAAAATACGTCATTTGTCGTATAGGGTAAAGGGTATTGGCCCTAAGAAATTTGAGGGTTTGTCTAAGGCTAAGGGCTTGCGCACCTTCTTCTTGACAGAGTCATGTAAGAGTAACATATGGTCCTTGCAGATGGAGCACTTGCTTGGTTCATTGGTGCATACAGGAGGTTGCTTAAGAGTGCTCTCTGTATCTGGATCTGGCATGACCACGTTGCCTGATTCGATTGGAGATTTGAAGTATTTGAAGTACTTGGACTTATCTCACACAAGAATTGAAGAGCTATCTGATGCAATTTGTAGATTGTATAATTTACAGACACTACTTCTTGAGAATTGTTATAAACTCACTCAGTTGCCGAGGAATATAGGAAATTTGGTCAACTTGCGTTGTCTCCAGATTCCCGATTCCTTGAGAGAGATGCCATTACAAATTGGTAAAATGAAAAATCTACAGGCATTAAATAATTTCATTGTGGGGAAAAATAGCGAGTCTGGCATTAAGCTTTTAAAAGAGCTTCAAGATCTACACGGGACTCTTGAGATTTGGGGACTAGAAAATGTTGCTGATGTTAAGGATATTTTGGAGGTTGAACTGAGAAATAAGAAGTTTCTTAGTGAGATATCTTTGTATTTTAGTGGTTGTCTTGCGCCTGATGACTCACAAAAGAAGAGAGAAATACTTGGTGCACTCAAACCTCATGCAGACTCGAAGATACTCACTATAAATAATTACAGAGGTACCAGTTTCCCAGATTGGGTTGGAGATCATTTATATTCTAACTTACAACAGGTGCGCCTATGTAATTGCAATAATTGTTGTTTGTTGCCCTCGTTGGGGCAGCTACGCTATCTGAAAAGCCTCACGATTTGGGGTCTTCCTGGCGTGGTGAGCATAGGTTCAGAGTTTTATCATTCCAATGACGTCGTTGGTTCTCCAAAGCCGTTTAGATCTTTGGAGACACTGCATTTTCAAGACATGTCAAATCTCCAAGAGTGGTTGTTTATCCAAGTTGAGGTGGAAGAAGGTGGAGCTTTTCCTTGTCTAAGGAGACTCACCTTGAAAAATTGTCCCAGACTCAAAGTATCGTTGCCCGATTTCCTCCCTTCCTTGAGAGAGCTCTTCATAGAGCGATGTGAGTCACTTGTAGCACCTTTAGTCCTGAGTGCTCAACAAATGGACATCGCATTCCCATCTCTTGAGATTTTGCACGTACATCATTGTGGTGGGCAAGACTATCTTCTAAAAGGGGGATTGCCTTGGCGTTTAAAGGAGATTAGAATTGAGAGTTGCCATAAGCTTGAGGCCTTAGACGAGGAGGCCTTTCAACACCTCACCTCCCTTGACAAGTTGGTCATTTCCCAGTGTGATAAACTCCGATGCTTGCCAAGAGCACTTCCCACTTCTCTATCTCTGTTTAGTGCAAATTCTATGAATTCCATAACTATTTCGTCTCCGAGAAACTGAAGTCGCTTAAAGTATCACATATTTCCGCTGTTATGTCCACTTTCAATTTTTTTGTTATGGCTTTCAGGTTGTATTTCAACTTTGTATCTCTGATTTCTTTATTTAATTTATTTTGCTAGTTTGAGGATTGTTGAGTAAGGGATGTGGTGCCAACCTAATTGGCATTCATGATACTTCTTTTTTAAACTAATTTTTGCTAAAAGAAAAATTTGCTGATTCTTTTGAGAAATTCATAGTTGGTCAAACTGAATGTAATCTCCAGAGACTTATCTCTTCCTTGCGAGAGGTGTACCATTACCGAAAAGAAATACCAGCAAAAGAACAGGCTTGAGAATCTTATTGGATGATGAAAGGTATAAGTTTGGTTACATTCAATTCCTGGCTGTGTTTATGTAATGCATGGCAGAGGTGATAATAAGAAAATAGAACATGTGTTTCACTTGATGGAGCTAATAAAAGACTTCATTTGTTCAAAGCTATTTATTGGAGCTGATGGATGTGAAAGTGTTTTTCACACAACGTCCTTTTGAGCGTTTACAGCCAAGTGATCAGTTGTCTGTGCTCTCAAGCGGATTTGTTGTGAACAACAATTCATTCTGTCATTTACCAGCATTGATTTCTTTTCGATTCGAACCCAACAATTCTGTTTGTGATTGCGTTGATGCTCATTTCTAAATGGTGTTTGTGCCTTAAGTATTTCGATTTCATTTTATTTTTTCTTTGTTATTTCTGTTTTATGTATTTCCTTGGATATAGTAAGTACAATCTGGAACCTTTTGGATATTGTGTTTGAAGTAATATTTCTGGCGAAACTTTTGTTTTAATATGTGACCAGATTAATTTGGATGACTTTTGGTTTGTGTCAAGTGCAAATTCTATGAAATTCCATAACTTTATTTTTTTTCCCCCAAAAAACTGAAGACGTTCAAAGTATCACGTATTTCGTCTGTCATGTTTGCTTTCAATTGATTCTTGTGAGAAATTCATAGTTGGTTAAATTGAATGGAATCTCCAGAGACTTATTTCTTCGTTGGGGGAGGAGGTTTACCATTACCGGAGAGAAATTGTAGCCAAAGAACATGCTTGAGAATCTTAATGGATGATGAAATGTACAAGTTTAGTTACATTGATCAGTTCGTAGTTGTGTTTATGTAATGCATGGCCGAGGTGATAATAAGAAAACGGAACATGTGTTTCACTTGATGGAGCTAAGAAAGACTTCATTTGTTGAAAGCTATTTATTGGTGCTGATAGGTGTGAAGGTGTTTTCTGTACAACGTCCTTTGGAGTGTTACAGCCACTGATTCACAGGTTAGTCCTTCATCCAAGCTTGGATTATTTTACGTTTCATTCAATTTATCCCACATATATACTCTAGAAATATGGAAAAATTAAGGCAAAAGGCAGCTTATACTCTAAGGCAGTGGTACAATTTCCATATCTCCTCCAGTGTTGAATCATTTTGTTTTGATTAAAACTTAAAAAGATTTTTCACGTAATACTTCAGGCACTAATCGAACCAACACCTAAGGGAACACTTCAAATGTTCTCTAAGAAACTTTAAATGTTTCTAAGATGATGCATAGAAGTTCCTTCTCTTAAGAGGCTGGTTTTAACATCTTCCACGGCTTAAGTTCTGTTCAAGAGGAAACCACAGATGCCAGACGTGGTAGTTGATGAGACATGGTTCTCAAATCTTGAGAAGTCAAAGGTTTGTAGATTTGTTAATTAAGTACTTTCTACATGCTATCTCTTTCCAAGTTTCCCTTTTATTTTTGGATTTATAAAATTTTGGCGTAAAGTTTTCCGGACCTTACTTAGGAGAAATGTATTAGCTATATGTTAGTTGTGATTTTACTAGAAGTAATGGACAATAATCTTGTTATTTGGATCAATTGATGTACCAGGCTTTAGGTCTATTATCAGATTTTATCTCTATCTCACTACGTTTCATTGTGATGATTTGCTTTTCAAACAGCCATTTTTGGTGTTCAGTAAAAATTGTCATCGTATAGGTGGGAGCAATATCCGTTCTGTATGTCATTATTACGATGGATAACTTGTTTCAGGACCAAAAACACAGACTTCATATTAAAACATCAAAATACTAGGATCCACAAGTGAATCCAAGATCTAACTTCAGAACATAATCGGGTGCACATGCTTTCAAGAATATATGGAAAAAGAAGACTTTTACTCCAAGAAACTGGCTCCGATTTGCCCCAAGCACATCTACGGGTATTCTACTGATGAGGTGATCAATGCTTTAAAACTATTTGTTGACTCTGCTGGTACTGAATGTGCTGGAGGCATTGCATATAGGAAAAATGACTAGTGATATTCTTCTTTCCATTGTTTCTTAATTTTTTTCATTTCATCTTTTCTCTCTCTCTGCACTTCACAACTTTTGAATTATGCATATCTATCACTATGGCAGATAAAACTTGGTTGTCTTTAACACAGCAAGCACTCTCAAAGCTTGCAAAAGAAGCATATATTGACTCGGTGATTGTTTTTCGACATAAGAATGTAAATGCTTATTATAGGCTTCACACCCAGCAATGTTATGTTATGCATGGACTTCATAATGTTAGCCTCAATCATCATGTTTATTAGTCATTCTTTCTAACTTAATATTTATCTTTTTCTTCAACAGCAAATAAACTATGGAACATAGGCTGCTGGAAAGCTACTATCTACCATGAGCCTCTGCCAATCCCAATTCCCAACCAACTCTCACCAAGGACTGAGAAAAGATGAAAACTTCAAGTTGGAGGGATGACGAAAAAAGAATGGATATTCTTCTCTAATAATTGGCAGGCAGGCAGGCAGGCAGGCACAGGTGTTTATCCAATGAAGGCCAGAGGAGATGCACCTAACTAGCTATTTCTAGATTATTGTCTGAAAAATGTGAGTTGAAAGGTTATAAGTGGCTTCATAAATAAAGATTGTTTACCCATTAAGCTACGTTGAAAATGTAAATATTATTATTATTATTATTATAGGCGCGTTTACAGTAGGAGCGTCCTTGCGTAGGACTCTGTCTATACACCGTTTGATGGGAATCTGTGTATAAATAGATTCCTTACAGATTCTCGTTATTCTCCACAAATTTTCATTATAAAAAGTAGCCCTATACGTAGGGGCGCTCCTACCGTAGCCCTCTCCTATTATTATTATTATTATGAAATGAAAAATGGAAGTATTATTGACAATTATATATGATCAGTTATTATTATTGCCCTGTTTCACACACGTGAAGGCACATGCACTGTTTTCTTTTTATTTATTTATTTATTTTATAATTAGCTCCAACCAGTGGAGCATTGTTTCAAGAGATGAATATGATTATTTAACATAATACCGGGCAACTGGACAGCAACTCAACATCACATATGGATTATTTTATTGTTGCTATTTGAGGACTAAATATGAACAAAATTAATATACAATTGGCACTTGCGTAAATGACGGATCCATTTCTAGTAGAAGAATCCCATTCTCTCAATAATGACAATAAGTCTACGGTCAATTAAGGCCATATTTCTTCTCCCCCGTTTGCAACATCTCCGTTTGCAAAATATCTGTGTTCATTGATACTTCCTTTGATCCTTTTCAAGCTCCAAAGTCATGGCTGCTGCATTGGTTGGCGGAGCGTTTCTCTCTGGTTTCGCTAATGTGTTGATTGACAGGTTGGCTTCTAGTGAGTTCCTGGACTTGTTCAGAGGAAAAGAGCCCATTGTTAAGCTCCTCGAGGAGTTGAAGAATACGCTGGATTCAGCTGCTCTGCTGCTCGATGATGCTGAGCAGAAGCTCATCGGAGACGAAAGGGTGAAGAAGTGGCTTGATAAGCTCAAAGATACGGTTTATGCTGCTGACGACGTGGTCTATAAGATCGACACCGAAGCACTGCGAAAGAAGCAGGAAGGGGAATCCCAGAGCGACTTCGCAAGCAAGGTACTGATGAAACTCAACCCATTTACTTCATTTACTGCATTTGACAAGGCAATAAAACCAGAGATAGAGGAGATTCTTGGAAAACTGAAACTTCTTCTAGAGCCAAACAACAACCCTGGTTTGAAAATTGTTGAAAACAAAAAACTACCAGAGAGAACACCTGCTCCTAGGGTAGAAAAATCTGATGTTTATGGAAGGGATGCTGAGAAGAAGGCTATCGTTAAGTTGCTACAATCGAATGATGTGAGTAACAAAAATTTATCTGTGATTCCTATTGTGGGGATGGGTGGTATTGGCAAGACTACTCTTGCTCAACTTGTGTACAATGATGAGCAGGTTAGTGCAATGTTTACAACTAAAGCATGGGTCACTGTGGGAGATGATAAAGTTGATTGCTTAAAAGTGATGAGAACAATCATTGAGCAGGTGACCGAAACTAATGAATGTAAAATTCAGGAGCCACACGTGCTTCAAGAAAAACTAATAAAAGCTTTGAAGAAAGAGAAGTTTCTCTTTGTTCTTGATGATGTTTGGGACGAAGATCCTGATAAGTGGAATGTCTTGAAGAGTTCTTTTAAATCAGAATTGCATGGAAGCACCGTTCTCTTGACAACACGCAGTGAAAATGTCGCATCAATTATGAAGACTGTGTCGATTCCTCAACTCGCCAAGTTATCTTATGATGATGCAAGCCAATTATTTGCACATCATGCCTTGATTGATGTCAATAGTCTCAAAAGAATTGGTGGCAAAATTGTTGATAAGTGTGATGGTCTACCTTTAGCGATAAAGTCACTTGCTAGTCTTTTACGTGATAAACGAAATAAAGAGGAATGGGATAGCATACTAGACAGCGATATATGGAAGTTGTATGAAAGAAAAAGCGTTGGTATTCTTCCAGCTCTGTGGTTGAGTTATCATTATCTACCTTCGCATTTAAAGCCATGTTTTGCTTACTGTGCCATGTTTCCCAAAGATTATGTGTTCGAAAAAGAAACGATGATTTCATTGTGGATGGCAGAAGGTCTTTTATATCCTGATAGCGGAAAGAGATCAATGGAAGAAGTCGGGGAAGAGTACTTCCAAGATCTAACATCACGGTCATTTTTTCTACCAGCAAATAAGGATGAATCGGCTAACTTTTTCATGCATGATCTTATGCATGATTTAGCTATTTTTGTCTCTGGTGAGTTTTGTTCTGAGATGGATGATACTAAAGTTTTTAGTTGCACGTGCAAATTTCGTCATTTGTCATATAGAGGAGAGGCTTATGACCCTAAGAAGTTTGAGGGTTTATCTAACGCTAAGGGCCTGCATACCTTCTTCTTTACAAGATCGAGAAAGTCATTTTCAATACATAGAGGGCTTTTGCTGATGGAGCATTTACTTGGTTCAATTCATAGAGAGTCCTTGCAAATGGAGCATTTACTTGGTGCATTAATACATGCAGAGGGTTGCTTAAGAGTGCTCTCTGTATCGGGATCTTATATAACAAAGTTGCCTGATTCGATTGGAGATTTGAAGTATTTAAAGTACTTGGACTTATCACACACAAATATTGAAGCGATTCCCAATGCAGTTTGTAATTTGTATAATTTGCAGACACTACTTTTGGATTATTGTTTTAAACTCACTCAATTACCGACGAATATAGGCAATTTAATCAACTTGCGTCGTCTCCATATTCCCAGTTCCTTAAAACAGATGCCACTACAAATTAGTAAGTTGAAAAATCTGCAGAAGTTAAATCATTTTGTTGTGGGAAAAAATAGTGAGTCTGGCATTAACCTTCTAAAAGAGCTTCAAGATCTACAAGGGACTCTTGAGATTTGGGGACTAGAAAATATTGGTGATGTAAAGGATGCTTCGGAGGCTGAATTGAAAAATAAGAAGTTTGTTAGTAGCCTAATTTTGAAGTTCAGTCGTTGTCTTGCTCTAGATGACTTGAAAAGAAAGAGAGACATACTTGGTGAGCTCAAACCTCATGCAAACTTGAAGAGTCTCGAGATATACCAGTACCAAGGTACCAGTTTCCCAGATTGGGTTGGAGATCAATTGTATTGTAATTTAGTAAAGGTCTTCCTGTATAAGTGCGACAATTGTTTTTTGTTGCCCTCGTTGGGGCAGCTACCCTCCCTCAAAAGCCTTGAGATTTCGGATTTCCCTGGCGTGGAGAGCATAGGTTCAGAGTTTTATTATTCCAGTGGCATCATTGGTTCTTCAACAAAGCCATTTAGATCTTTGGAGATCTTGCATTTAAGTGACATGCCAAATCTCCAAAAGTGGTTGTTTATCGAAGATGAGGTAGAAGATGGAGTTTTTCCTTGTCTGAGGGAACTTACCTTGACTACATGTCCAATACTCTGTGTGTCGTTGCCCAATTTCCTTCCGTTGTTGAGAAAGCTTTATATAAAGGAATGTCTGTTACTAGAGCCTTTAGTCCCAAGGACTCAACAAATGGACGTCGCATTTCCATCTCTTGAGATCTTGGATATATCTCTTTTAGGAGGGCAAGTATATCTTCTAAAAGGGGGATTGCCTTCGAGTCTAAAGGAAATTAGAATTGAGACTTGCTGCAGCCTTGTGGCCTTAGACGAGGAGGCCTTTCAAAACCTGACCTCACTTGAAAAGTTGTTCATTTACGGCTGTGATAAAGTCCGGTGCTTGCCAAGACTACTTCCCACTTCTCTATCTCATCTAAGCATCGAGGAGTGTCTTTTGCTAAGGCCACGAGTCCAGAGGGAGACAGGGGAGGATTGGCCCATAATTCAGAACATCCCGAATTTTAATCCAGGCAAAGCTATGATGAGCAGGAGGATGAGGAACAAGCTGGGGCTGATGTGACAGGAGTATAGATTTATGTGATTTTTCAATGCAATTCTACTCTCCACAATAGCTGGTACGTCTCGTTCCTGTCTCTTCCGCTTGATGTTTACTCAGTAACAAAAATTATTTAACTATTACTATTCTCACTCATTTCTACTGCCTTCAACCTGCCTCTAAATAGAATGCTTATTTGTTTTAGCATTTGTTTGCAATTTCAGTATGTGATTACTGAAGACTAAGCTCCATTCCTTCTCACGTCTTGAAATTATTGGTTTAGATCTGCATCTATCTGTAAGTTGTTCTCATCTTTCTGAATGCCTTATTTGGACACCATCCTCTTTAAATTATTCACTTGTCTTTTGAATATTAATCCGCTGGATATGCACCTTTTATTTACTTATTTAATTCCTTTTTTTTTTTTTTTTTTCTCAGCTGTCTTGTTACCAAGTTTGGAACCAGTGCCAACCATCCCTTTTCAGTTGGATAGGTAAAACTTAGTTTCTGAAATAACAGAACTGTACAAAAATGTTTATATATTTCGACAATGTTTCTAATTACTACTATATTAATGGACAGGGATTTGGTTCACACTTCACACTTGTCAGTTGTACGTTTCTCAAGCAGATTTGACGCCGACAACAAGTCATTCTGTCATGTACTTGCATTGATTTCTCTTTTATTCGGACTCAATAACTCTTTGCGATAGGGTTTAATTTTTTTTCTTTGGATGTAATTTCAGTTGATGTTCAGTACTGTCTAAAACTTGTTATTTCTGTTTTATGTATTTCCTTGGACGTAGTAGGTACTATCTGGAACCTCTTGGAGATTGTGTTTTGTTTACATAATCAGATTGATTTGGATGACTTTTGGTTTGTGTTAAGTGCAAATTCTATGGAATTCCATAACTATTTTGTTTACGAGAAACAGGAGTCTCAGATAATTTAGCTGTTATGTTCATTTTTGACTGATTCTTGTGAGAAATTCGTAGTTGGTCCAGACTGAATGGAATCTCCAGAGACTTATCTCTTCCTTGAGAGAGGAGGCGTACCATTACAGAAGTGAAATACCGGCAAAAGAACGGGCTTGAAAATCTTAAAGGATGATCAAAGGTATAAGTTTAGTTACATTCAGTTCCTAGTTGTGTTTGTTTATGTAGTGCATGGCAGAGGTGATAATAAGGAAACAGGAACATTTGTTTCACTTGATGGAGCTAAGAAGAGACCATTTGTTCAAAGCTATTTGTTGGAGCCGATGGATGAGAAGGTGTTCCATAGAACGTTTTTTGGAGCGTTTACAGCCATTGATTCACAGATAATATCTTGCTACGTTCTATATAAAACTTGAAATCAAATACTTTACATGACTATAATAAGATTAAAAGATTCAGATGTCAAATGGCCATTTTGATCTGGCTAGTTTGGTTGGGGCTCTTTCTCTTCCTTGTTTCAATTCTGCCATCATTCTCTGGAATTGTTCCAGCAACTTTGAAGAAGATACGTCCTTCCTCGAACATTACTAGACTTGGGGCCGGACTGGAATTCTACATTTCTTGTTTACTAGATTAATAAACAATCATGTCATAGGTTCCTCATAAATTCATAATCCTAGCTTGAAACAGTTTGAAGTGGCCTTTAGAGTCGTACTCTCAGAATTACCTTATACCGGATGCAATGTATTTATTAGATATGTCATATTTGAAACTTTTTCTATTCTTAGCCTGATTCCAAATTATATTTGAATTTTTTTTTTCAAATATGCTTCAAGTAATAGCAAAGCAATGCTGAGAATTCCATCTCTTATTCTCATCAGGAACACTGTCAATGGTGATCCTCATTGCGTTGGTGTTGTACTTACCTTCTTGATCCTCTGTTTGTGGAACGTGGAGCAGCTTTTATTACGCAACAAGTTGAAGGTATGGCTACTTTCGATCTTTTACATTCTCTTTGCCATGCATATGTTATATGGTGTTTTGTTTTTTTTGCCTACTCATTGCATCTTTCCAACTTTCTCTTTGCCAATTACTTATTAGTGAAATAGTTTACATTAGTTTATGATAAGTTAATTTTGATGTGCAAGTAGAACACTGTTAGGCCTGGTCCCTTCAAGCTTGGACTTATAGAACCGTAACTTAATTATCCCTTGGTTTTATGTTGTATTTCAACAATTTCATTTTCATTTTCATTGTTATAATCCTTAACCACTAACTATTAGAAGCTTTAATTTCATACTTAAGAAAAACATATAACATGCATTAATTTCATTGCTCCAGCTTTGGTATGCACTTCAAAAAGCTTAACTGAAGAGGCCGCTTGGAAGTTCACAAATGATATGAGACTGACATGGTTATCATAATCTGGGGTTTGTCGCTAGCTCTTAACTCTTAATCCCACTGCGGAGACTACTCTGAATCTAAAGAAATGGCACATTTCCGCAGCTAATTTTATTTTTGGCATTATTAGTCCGTTGCTTCTGGTAACTGGTAATTATTGAATTAGTCTCACCATGTGTAGTAAGCTGATCTCAGTTGGCTGCCTATTCATTCCGTCAAAAAAAATAACTAAATAAATAACCTTAGAGATAACCCTGAACCTTTGAGAGTGATCTGCAACTAATGACTAGGATGTTGAGCAGTTTTTCCACCAGTCTAGAATGGTTTTATGGTATATTATGATCATTATTTATATTCCTTCGTGTGCAGGATCTCAGAGTTTCCGCATTTCAGTCCATAGATTCGCTGATGTTTGAGATGTTGCATCGACACATATTCAAGTGCTTGAAGTTCCTTCAGCTAGTGGAAAATACTTTGTAGCTGGACGTGTTGTGCACATTTCTGAGGCCTTGAACATCCTGGGCGTGTTCCTTCAGCTGGAAGTTCCTTCAACTCTGATGGATGCATAAGTAACTAAAATGCTCCTGGCATTGTTTACGACATAGCTCCAAAAGGAAACCATTTATAGAAACTCAGCATCAGTGGCTGCTTTTTTGTGTGGGTTGACGGCAGGGTAGATAAAATTAAAGGAATAAATGAGCAGAATAGGCAAAAATAGAATTAGAGCAGAGAAAAACAGAGTACAGAAGAACAGGGGAAAACAGAGGAATGCTGAGACCCATATTGAACAATAGGGGAATAACCAGTGTAGAAATACTCCTCTTTCTTGTGTTTTTGGGCAGAATATATATTTTTCTAATATAAAATGAAAATTAGACCTGATATATGTTATGCTATTTTCCACCCTTTTTTTCTGTAATAATAGCCCACCTACTTTTTAATAACAAAGATACCCTTTTGCAATGTACATGACAATTTGAAACTTATGTAATTACTAAATGATGGTGTTATCGTATTAATGTCAATTAAGTGTGAGAATTAGTAATAATTTTCACTTAGTCATTATTCCTTTATCATTATTGGTATAATTTATCATCATATTATTAAATTCTAAAAGCAAGCATTTAATATTTCAAGTAAAAAATAAAATACTTTTTCCAAGTATCCAGTATTGTGCTTTTCGTACTTTATGGATCATGTCGTGCTCGCGCATATTATACCGTACTAGTCCATAATGCATAAAATATGAGCCCAGTCAATCCAATACCTTGTGTCGTACTTGTCAATGTCCAAGATCAGTTCGTGCCATGCCATTATGCCTAATGGATGATGCGGTCCGTTTGACATTTCTATCCACAAGACAAACAATCTTATTGAATAAACTATTCTAAAAAATGTCCTATTAAAACCTTATCTAAAACAAACCCTAATTGAAAAATATCTAAACATAGAAAAAAGTACATTATCTGTAAAAAAAAGTAATAAAAGTACATGGGGACCATATTTCTTACTACCAAATTAGAGTCAAAGTCTGGAGAATTATGCCACCAAAATTCACGAGAGACATGAACCTTGAAAGAAGCTAAGTGATCAACCACCAGTTTACCCTCGTTTGAATTTAAGAACATTCTTTATTTCGAAAGGAGGAAAAATTGGAATTGAGTAACTAATTGTTTTACCCTTTAAAATAGTTTACCATTATAAACAAGTCTTAGCATAATTTAGTAATCAAATTTGCTTTGGTCCCTATTATGTCGTATTATTGGTCAATAAAAGATTTGCATGTTATAATTCTCAGACCGCTAAGCTCAGGAAAGATAGCACTCACAAGCAAACATAGGGCAGGAAATGTTAGGAGGGTAAATTAGGAAATGTGGTATCATCGACTGATTTAAAAATCTATTATAAAGTTTCTAAGCAAGTAGACTGATCAACTAATTTAAAGTTACAATATCTGTAGCATTTAGTTGGCGCTGGAAAAGTACCAGTTGCAATATCATCTGAGAACATAGAAAACAGTCATATTAATGGATACCGCTTATCCATAGACATGGCAGAGTTTTTGATAACATAATAGCTTTTCTCATGTAAATTATCTTTCTTTATAGGCCATAAGTAGAGCACATAAATATGTTTTCCTTCGTTGACTATAAAGATATGATCAATTTGCTTGCACCAAAAACACGTGAAAGCACAAATTTAAAGCTTTTTATTTACAGCTACACTACTTTTTCAATGGAAGGATAAATTAAAATATGTTTTTTTTTAACAGCTTTTATTGTGATATTTATGTTGTTCTTCAAAAATATTAGTTATCAGATATAAGATAAGTGACGTTCGTGTAATTTGTCGGACATAATGTCATTTCGTACAGTTATTTGATTAATACACTGTCGTCTAGTGCACACCACGTCGTTCATAAATGTATTTGGACCTAACGTTTCTAGATAAGTTGGTGTTTCCAAAAGATTGTCGACTATAAGGTCATTTAGATTAGATACGTTGTCGTTGTTGTTGTTGTTAATCTATTGTCGGTCCCATGATATTCTCATAAATTTGGTGGAATTTAAAGTTTTTCCCCTTTAAATTTCTAATAAGTGACCTTATTAGAATTCGTTCCTTTTTTAAGATACGCCATCCCTTAGTGTGATAGTAGTCGTCTCTATTTATATGTGGTTGACTGGTTTCAAAATATTCTGCCCTTTATAGTGTCGTCGTTTCTTAAATACTGTCATGTTCATAAATTATTGTCGTTTGTGGTTTCAGATTTTTTGCGGAACGACCTTTATGTCATGAGTATTGCTATAAGGCACATCTGGTGTTGCTGGGCACCACATGACCTGTCATCTGAGTGGGCAAATTTTTTTGATTATTTTAATCAATATCATTTACTAATCTAATATTATTGTGGGGCCCATGCAATTAAAACAACCAAAATTTTTATAATATATATGCGCATTGTACGTGCTTATCCCATCATATTTCTCCCATTTGAGGACTCTTGGATTTCTATTCTAATTAAGAAATTAAAAAAAAAAAAACAGTCAGATGGTTATCAATTAATTGAAAAAAAAAGTATGTGAGCTTTATTTCTTGTTCCTCAAATCGTGTTATTCTCTATCTTTTTCCCTATTCAAAGACTAATTTTTCTTTTTTTGGATTTTTTTTTCTTATAAGCCCTTTCTATTGGGATTTGACCGATAGATTGGCAAAATTCTTATCTCTAATCCACAGCTCTAAAAGGTAACAACTCTTTTTGTCTCTCTCTGTTTTTTCTTTCTTTTTTTTTTTACGACATTGTTTTTTTTAAGGGAATCACGTTGCTATTTTTTTTAATGATATTGTCATGTTTCTTTCAAAAGATTCATCAACTATGTTTATTTCCTTTTTTTAACGATATTGTTATTTCCATAACTATTTTTTTTCTTTTCAGTTTTATATTTATACATGTAATATTCTCTGAACCTCATTTGTTTTTAATATTTGATTTTAGATTAATTAGCAATTAGTCATTTATGTATTGATTCTTAAAGGGATACATATAATTGATTGAAATGTCCTTGCATGAAGAAAATATTTCTCCTATTAGTGATGAAAGTGATGAAGATATAAGCGAGGAAGAAATTGAAAGTACAATATGTTCAAATAAGAGTGTAGAACCACCAGAGATTGGAATAAGTTTTGATTTATTGGATGACTTATTTTTATACTACAAAATATTTGGAAGACAAGAAGGTTTTGGTGTTAAGAAGAAAATAAGCCGTATTTCTCCAAGTGAGAAAATGAAATTTGTTTGTTTGTCATGTTCTCGGGCTAGGAAATCACAACCCAAAAAACAAAATTTTCTTGCTCCTAATCCACAGACAAAAACAGATTGTAAAGCAAGAATCAATGCCACTGTATGTGAAGATGGAAAGTGTAAGATCAATTCTATTATGCTTGAGCACAATCATTGTCTAAGTCCACAGTAATCACGATTTTACTCATGCAACAGAGAAATAAGTATAGCAGCATAAAGAAAGTTAGACTAAACGATCGTGCTGGGATTAATGTTGCAAAAAATTTTCAGACATTTATAGTTGAAGCTAGTGGTCATGATAAAGTTCCATTCTTAGAAAAAGATTGCAAAAATTATATTGATAAAGCTAGGCAGTTACGCTCAGGTATTGGAGATGCTAAAGCAATCCATGATTACTTTATGAGGATGCAATCTAAGAATTCTAACTTTTTTTTACATGATGGATTTAGATGAAGATGCTCGAATTAAGAATGCATTTTGGGCCGATGCTAGAAGCAGAGCAGCATATGAGGAATTTGGTGATGTTGTTATTTTTGATACAACATATTTGACAAATAAGTATAAAATGCCATTTGCACCGTTTATAGGAGTAAGCCATCACGGGCAATCAATCTTGTTGGGGTGTGGCTTGTTATCAAATGAGGATATAACTACATTTATTTGGCTATTCAAAATATGGCTTGCTTGTATGTCTGAAAGTGCACCAACTGCTATAATCACAGATCAAGACAAAGCAATGAAAAAAACTATAGAAGTTGTATTTCCTGCAACTCGACATTGTTGGTGTTTATGGCGCATAATGAAAAAGATACCTAACAAGTTAATTAAGGGAATATAAGTCATACAAACAAATAAAGAATGTCTTGAAAATGGTGGTATATGATTCTTTAACAAGAGAAGAATTTGAAAGAGAATGGGGGCATTTCATCGATATGTTTAGTCTTTCAAAAAATGAATGGTTAAGTAGTTTATATAAAGAGAGACACCATTGGGTTCTGGCATTTGTGAAAGACACTGTTTGGGCTGGTATGTCAATTTCTCAATATAGTGAAAGTATGAATTCGTTTTTTGATGATTATGTGAATTCGAAGATAACTTTGAACCAGTTTGTCGAGCAATATGATCTTGCTTTGAGAAAGAAAACTTAGCAGACTTTTAGTCGTTCAGTACATGGATCCCTGTGTGACACAATTTGAGATAGAAAAACAATTTCAAACAATTTATACACATTCAAAGTTTAAAGAATTACAAAAGGAGTTAGCTGGGAAGCTTTATTGTGATGTCTCTTGCACTGATGAGAAAAACAGAATTTTCAATGTGATTGAAACTATATTTGTTGAAGAGAAACAGAAAGAAAAGAGTTATAAAGTTCAGTTTGAAGAAGATAAATATGAGGTTAAGTGTGCTTGTCAATTGTTTGGATTTAGAGGGATTCTTTGTAAGTATGCGTTATCAGTTCTTATAAAAAAAGCAGGTAAAAAAAGTGCCAGAAAAGTACATCATATCAAGATGAAGGAAAGATATACGAAGATGCCACACAAGGATTAAGGTCAACTATAATGATTGGAGTGAAAATTCTGAAACTCAATGGTATGATAAGTTGTAAAAAAAGTTTGATGAACTTGCAAATTGGGCAGTCGAATCAGATGATAATTGTGCAATATTTTAGAATTTGATGAATGAATTGCAAATGAAGAAAGATCAACAATTCAAGAGTCGTGATTATTTGTCAAATCCTATAGGATCACCTATTAAGAATTATCACAAGACTTCTGAAGAATGTAATATAGTTCATAGTCCTATGATTGTTCAAAGACGTGGGCGACCACCAAAAAATCGAAAGGTCTCCAAAGTTAAATAGTTAATTTCTATGAAGAAAAAAGGTAAACAGAAAAAAAATCAAGACCAAAGAAAAAAAAGATAAGGTATTATTTATTTTGAAATATATTTTTTCACCTAACATATGCTAAACTATAGAAACTTTTTCTTTTTAAAGGTTACTAATACTGAAGGAGGTATTATGGATGATATGATAGATAAAAGAGTTGAGGTATTATTTTAAATATATTATTAAGTTTGTCCTTTTTATTTTCATCTAATATATACTGAACTTATTGAATTTTTTTTTGGTTAAAGGTTACCGCAATAGAAGAAGGTGTTATGGATGATATAGTGAGAAAAGGAAAAAATGCCTCCTCATTTATACCAACTGAGGTAATTATGCAAGAAAAAATGATCCCAAAGGTAAATAATTATTCTAAATTTCAATCTTAATTTGGTTTACTTAAGAAAAATTATTTACAATCGATCTTTATTTAAGGCGAATTTTACACCAGCGATTACACTGTATACCCTAGATCCAAGCCAAGTAACAAGTTTCTAACAATTGCCTGGAACTCACTTTCCATATTTGGAATCTTACGATTTTATACCTAAATTTTGGGCAAACCATGTGTACAATGCTCAAGGTAAATAATACCTAATGTCTCATGATCAGTACTCTTTTCTATCAGCTCACAATTATAAAGTCCAATATTGTTGATAAGTAAATTTTATAAATATATATATGTTTTTTTTAAATCAGGTCCTCCTTCAAGTCAAGGATTACAATTAGAAGGCATATCGAGCCAAACAGTATATTTCCAAGACCCAAATAAATATTATTATCATGTTAGTGGCAGACAATTTTCTCCAACAGAAGATTATTGTACACAACATGACATTTTTCATTCACTTGTCTAGACATGTCTTTCATATACAGTCTTAAACCTTAGCACAATTTGCACTTTGGAATAGTGTCTAGTATGAAGCAAAATACTAAGAGATTGATTTGTCACGACCCAAAACCTGGGCCAGTGGCAGAAGGAGAATTTCACAAAGATGGGAAATTCCTTGATTTATTTGAAAAATGTCTAAAAAGTTTTAG
>JXTC01000680.1:31327-48150 GCA_002914845.1 Trema orientale
ATTATATTAAAATATTTAGAATTTCATCCCGTGAACCTCTCCCACAGTTCGTATACGCCATTAAACATAGACCGAACAATAATTAGAAAACGAAAAGTCAAATATGGATCCAAGCATCATCATTATCCGCAATAATTGTCCCATAGCAGGGTGGCATATATAAGTTCACAGACAAATAGAAAGTAGTAATCTTGGTTTAATTGTAATAGAAAATCCAAACAAATCAAACACCCCAACAGTAAACTCCTAGCATTTACCAAGAATTGAACTACAATCGAAATGGCCTCTTACTCCTCTTGATCACCAAGATCGCACTGGACACCACCTGAGGAGGAAGGTAGGGGGGGTGAGCATAAAATGCCTAGTAGGAAAACAACTACCTCGATCGAAAACATTTAAGTGATGGAAAATTACTGCATGGTTAGTTTAGTCCAAAACATACATATATATATAATCCAAACCGGAAATCCATATATATATATAAAGCAGTATAATCAAAACCAAATCAATCTATATGCACATGACACAAATTAACCCATACCCATGAGCTCTCATCCTCTCATCTGTGGAACTCAGGATGATGGCACTAAGTATGCCTAACAGCCTGCCTGACACCTAAGCCCATACCCGGAGGGGACACCCATGTGTCGCCTACCAAACCTGGAGGGGCAACCGTATTGCCTACGCCTACCAATGGGAAGGTAATCAGAAGTAACAAACTCCGCGCGGGTTTACGGACTCTGCACCGACGGTGGGGCACGCAGCTCCACGCTGTAAACCCACGATGTTAATATGGTGCTCATGTATGATCCTATGACACGTGCAATACAGAACTGAAGTGTAAAAACTACTGCACTCTGGTTTTTCAATAAAACATATATAATAGGGTTTTATAGAAAAACGGGCAGCATAACGGCCCTATTTGTAAAATATCCAAAATAACCTGCACTCAGAAAATTCCCAGAGCAATACAGTATATTCAATTCTCATCACAGATATTTAAACAGTCTAAAAATCACATTTGTTCTCATATGTTACAGGAAATAAGTTTTATTCGAAAACGATATAAAACAGAGGTAATTGAGTCCCTACCTCGACCGAAATAGCGATACCACGCTATCGAGTCCTCGAGGCGTCGTCGACGATCGCCCGGAGGGTCGGGAACCAATTCCGAGCCCTCGATCGTCTTGTTGCGAAAAACCAACTTCTCACCGGAGCTTCAATTCCACAAACGGACCTCTTCGTTGAATTCCTAGCACCCAAAATAGCTAGGTTAGACATCCAATTTGTCCAATTCGGGCCCGGGCCCACACCGGGCCGGTGGCACGCAAAACGTGGCGAAATCGGGACCGTCCGATCGTGATTTTTACGCCGATCACAAAACAACACAATATATATATCAAACTTCTCCATTTTCCGAGTACATCCCAAATATGAAGTCAAAAACACAATCTAACGGCCGGATTAAGAACTAAAATTCAAAACTCAAAAATACTCAAAAATACTCAAAAATGGCATCTTTTGATCCGGACATTATGGGGTCGAGATATATATACCTTGACGACCCTTGTGACGATACGAATCCAACGGGACCAGTTTCAGGTGGAATGGCGGCCGGAATCGTCGCCGGTGGCCGAAAATCCGATTCGGCCCTCACTGCGTTTTCCGACGATTCACGGCACGGCAGGCGACGTCGGCGGTCGGCGACAAGCGGCGGAGGCGCGTCTCGGCCTGGCGGAGCTTCGCCGGGCGGTGGCTGGGCGCGACAACGGCCGGAGCGTGGGCTGTGGCGGTCGGGCTGCTTTGGCCGAGAGAATCCGAGAGGGAGCTGGGAGAGGGGATCGGGTGAGGGAGAGAGAGAAAAGAGAGAGGGGGAAAACAGGGGGCACGTGGCCCAACAGTCATTGAGCAGTGCAATTTTGATTTCAAAATTGCACATAAGTCCCAATTTTCAAACGTCTTGCAAAATAGTCCCCCAAGTAATTGCAATTTAGTCCTTCCTTCAACAAACTTTGCAAATTAATCCCGCCATTATTTTATCCGAAAAATTATAAAATATCCAAATTACCCTTGTGAAAATTTGGGTTTTTACAGATTGGTGGTAGTGATTTCAATCTAGAGCTTGATTGGTGGTAGTAATTTCAATCTAGAGCTTTAAAATATCATTTTTTTTAAGTGTTTTCATGAAAAATCATGTCAAATTTTTTTTTTTTTCCAGTGATATATATAGATTGAAGCTTTCAACAATATATTTCCAATTAAATTTTGATTTTGCGTTATAATTTGATAAGAAAATCTTTAACAAAGTTCATATTCTTTTTACTACTAATCAAGAGTTGTAATATTATTTTTGTAAAAGAAAATAAAGACCATCTAGGAGAGATAAAGAAGAAGAAAAGTAAAAAAAAAAAAAATTAGTTATTATAAACAGGTAAACGTGATTAAAAAAAAAAGTAACAAGTTGTATGGTTATTTGACTCAATTTACTTTTTACCCAAAATGTGTTGTGTATAATCAGAAATTAAAAGAGAGAAAAGGAAAATTTCAAAAAAAAAGGAGAAAAATTGAAAAAGAAAAAAAGAAAATTGTATCGTGATTTACAAATTTAAGATTGGAAGAGAGAATATGACGGGAAAAAAACAAAAAAAGAGAAAAACTAGTCTCTTAATAAAAAGAGAGATGAAAATAATATAATGAATGAACAAAAAAGAAAGAATTTGTTTTTAATGAATTGATAGCTACGTGTTGTCAATTTGTTTTTTAGTAATTTCTTTAATAACAATAGAAATTGAAATTCCCCAACGTGAGAATTGAGATTAGGTCAACCCCTGTGTACCATAGTAGATTTTTTCATTATTTTTTCAAATTAAATGATAGTGTGATTGGCTATCTTTTCTTTTTCTTGTTTATTGCTTTATATTTAATAGCAATCTAAATTTAAACTAGGGATAACTTAAGAAAAATTAGTATTTGAACACGGAAAGAGATAGAGAATAATATAGAACAAGAAATAGAGTTCGCATATTTTTTTTTCCAATTAATTGATAACCATCTGACTGTTTTTATTTATTTTTTCTTAATTAGAATAGAAATCCAAGAATTCCCAAACGTGAGAAATTGGATGGGATAAGCGCATATATATTATAAGAGTTTCTGATTGTTTTAATTGCATGGGATCCACAATAATGTTAGGTCAGTAAATAATACTGATTAAAATAATCAAAAAAATTTGCCAGCTCAGATGACAAATTATGTGGTGTTGGTGCCTTATAGCAATACTCTTATGTCATGGCAAGGCAATCAATTCAATCATGACATTTTGCCAGTATGAACGGCAATCTATCGATTCAAATATCTTCTCAAGAAATAATTCTCTGGTTTTAGCTCTCTTTCAAAGTTTCGTCTTTTTCCTTGCAACGGGAAAAAAAAAAAAAAGGAGCATTATTTTTCCTGTACTTGTATGATCCAAAATATCTCTAGCTGTATCGTAGCATGCCCCCACAATTTGTGGCCTACAGATTTCAACTATCAGGACATAATGGTTGGTTTCAATGTTCACAAAAAAGCTATACCATATTAGTGGTCCATTGAGCAACCTATTGTCTACTTTCATGTTTTAATTTCTCTCCCACTAACACACGTTTCTTCTAAGCTCTCTCTCCCAACTAACTGATGAGCTTTTCCTACTTTTTCTAATGTCTCACACATGGCTTAACAAAATCTTAAATCCACTAACAGGTGTTCTCATTACATGTTATAACTGTTTGTTTGGACCTTATTGTCTCTAATAACTGCACCAATATTATCATAAGCCGTGACAAATTAAGTCAATGTGTTCACACTTGACCGATATGACACAACAACCCAAGCTCTCCTACTAACTTCCCCTTCTTTGCAACAATCCTTTCATTTTCTGTTTCACCTCATCTGTTAATTTGCAAAGTAATTCCCAAAGTCATGGCTGTTGCTGAATTGGTAGGCGGAGCATATCTTTGTGCTGTCCTCCAGGTGTTGTTCGACAGGTTGGCTTCTCGGGAGGTCCTCGACTTGTTCAGTGGAAAAGAACCCATTGTGAAGCTCCTCAGTGAGTTGAATATTACGTTGAACTCAGCTGGTCTACTGCTTAATGATGCTGAGCAGAAGCTGATCAAAGACCGAAGGGTGAAGAAGTGGCATGATGAGCTCAAAGATACGGTTTATCAGGCTGACGACTTGGTTTATAAGATCGGCACCGAAAAATTGCGAAAGGAGCAGGAAGGTGAATCCCAGAGCAGCTTCGCAAGTAAGGTACTGATGAAACTCAACCCAAATTCATTTACTGCCTTTGACAAGAAAATAAAATCAGAGACGGAGGAGATTCTTGGAAAACTGAAACTGCTTCTAGAGCCAAAGAACAGACCTGATTTGAAAATTATTGAAAGCAAAAAACTGCCAGAGAGAATATGTGCTCCTTTGGTGTATGAATCCGATGTTTACGGAAGGAATGACGATAAAGAAGCCATCGTTAAGTTGCTAATGTCGGATGATGTTGGCGACGAAAATTTTTCAGTGATTCCCATTGTGGGGATGGGTGGTATTGGCAAGACTACTCTTGCTCAACTTGTGTACAATGATGAGATGGTTAATAAAAGGTTTGATACCAAAGCATGGGTTGCAGTGGGAGATGACAAAGTTGACTGTAAGAAAGTGATGGAAATAATTATCAAGAAGGTCACTAATTCTAAAGAATATGAAACTGGGGAGCTATATGACATTCAAGTTAAACTTAAGGAGGTCTTGACGGGAAAGAAGTTTCTTATTGTCCTTGATGACATTTGGGATGAAGATCCTCACAAGTGGGATGTCTTAAAGGGTTCTTTTAAATCAGGATTTCATGGAAGTACAATTCTCGTGACAACACGTAGCACAAATGTTGCATCAATTATGAAGACAAGGTCAATTCATCAACTAGCCCGAATTTCCAAAGATGATGGGTGGCATTTATTTGCGAAATATGCCTCGATTGATGTCGGTCCTTCAGTTTTCCAAGAAATTGGTAGAAGAATTGTTGATAAGTGTAATGGTCTTCCTTTAGCGATAAAGTCACTTGCTAGTCTTTTACGTGGTAAACGAAATAAAGAGGAATGGGATAACCTATTAAACATCGATATATGGGAGTTGTATGAAAAGAAAAGCATTGGCATTCTTCCAGCTTTGTGGTTGAGTTATCATTATCTACCTTCACATTTAAAGCCATGTTTTGCTTATTGTGCCATGTTTCCCAAAGATTATGAGTTCATAAAAGAAGTGATGATCTCAATGTGGATGGCCGAAGGTCTTTTGTATCCTGACAGGGGAAAGAGATCAATGGAAGAAGTCGGAGAAGAGTACTTCCAAGATCTAACATCACGGTCATTTTTTCAACCAGCAAATAATTACTATGAATCGGCTAATTTTTTCATGCACGATCTTATGCATGATTTAGCTATTTTTGTCTCTGGTGAATTTTGTTTTCGGATGGATGATACTAAATTTTTTAATTGCGCGTGCAAATGTCGTCATTTGTTGTATACGGGAGAAGCTTATGACCCTAAGAAATTTGAGGGTTTATCTAATGCTAAGGGCTTGCATACCTTCTTCTGTACAAGATCAACAAAGTCATTTTCAATTCACAGATGGTCCTTGCAGATAGAGCACTTACTTGGTGCTTTGATACACGCAGGGGGTTGCTTAAGAGTGCTCTCTGTATCTGGATCTAATATAATCAAGTTGCCTGGTTCGATTGGAGATTTGAAGCATTTGAAGTACTTGGACTTATCTCACACGGAAATCGAAGCGATACCCGATACAGTTTGTAATTTGTATAATTTGCAGACACTACTTTTGGAGAATTGTTCTAAACTGACTCAATTACCGACAAATATAGGAAATTTAATCAACTTGCGTTGTCTCCACGTTCCCAATTCCTTAATAAAGATGCCACTACAAATTGGTAAGTTGAAGAATCTTCAGACGCTAAATAACTTTGTTGTGGGCAAAAATAGCGAGTCTGCAGGCATTATGCAGCTAAAAGAGCTTCAAGATCTACATGGGACTCTTACTATAAAGGGACTAGAAAATGTTGCTGATGTTAAAGATGTTTTGGAGGCTGAACTGAAAAATAAGAAGTTTCTGAGTCAGCTAAATTTGGATTTTACTGGTTGCCTTGCTCCTGATAACTCCCAGAAAGAGAGAGAAGTACTTGGTGCGCTCCAACCTCATGCAAACTTGAAGAGACTTAGTATCTGCTTCTACAAAGGAACCACTTTCCCAGATTGGGTTGGAGATCTGTTGTATTCTAATTTAGTAGATGTGTCTCTGTGTTATTGTGAAAATTGTTGTTTGTTGCCCTCTTTGGGGCAACTGCCCTCCCTCAAAAGCCTCCAGATTTCGGGTTTGACAGACGTGGTGAGTATAGGTTTGGAATTTTATTATTCCAGTGACGTTGACGTTGTTGGTTCTCCAAAGCCATTTAGATCTTTGGAAAGCTTGAAATTTGAACAGATGTCAAATCTCAAAGAGTGGTTGTTTATCCAAGGCGAGGTAGAAGGCAGTGTTTGTGTTTTTCCTCGTCTAAGGGAACTTACCTTGTTTAACTGTAAGAGACTCAAAGTGTCGTTGCCCGTTTTCCTTCCGTCCTTGAGAAAGCTTCATATAGCCTTATGTGACTCAGTAGTGCCTCAACAAATGGATGTCGCATTTCCATCTCTCGAGACTCTGAACATATGTTGTTTGGAAGGTCAAGAATATCTTCTAAAAGGGGGATTGCCTACGAGTTTAAAGGAGATTGAAATTACGCATTGCTACAACCTTGAGGCCTTAGACGACGAGGTCTTTCAACGCCTCACCTCCCTTGAGAAACTGTTCCTTGACGGCTGTTACAAACTTCGGTGCTTGCCAAGAGCACTTCCTAGTTCTCTGTCTTATCTAAGCATCAAGGGTTGTGATTTGCTAAAGCCACGAGTCCAGGGGGAGACAGGGGAGGATTGGCCCATAGTTCAGAACATCCCGAATCTATATATACACGACAGTGTATGGAACTTGGTGAGGAGACTGAAGATGGAGATATCGGTGGAGACGAGGATGGGGACGGACGACAATAATTCTAGTTTCATGTCATTGTCCAGAAGGTACAACTCTTTCCTAGATCTCTCTCTCTTTCTCTCCTACTTGTTTCTATTGCCTTCGATCTGCCCCTAAATATGAATGCTTATTTGTTTTAGTATTTGTTTGCAGTTTCAGTATATGATTACTGGAGACACGGCTCCATTCCTTGTCACGTCTTGAAGTTATTGGACAGAGATTTGGTTCACACTTACAAATTTGTCAGCTGTATGTACTATTAAGCAGGTTCGTTGTCGACAACAATTCATTCTGCTGTGTACCTGTATTCATTTCTTTTCACTTCGGACTCAAATCTCTCTGTTTGTAATCGCGTTGATGCTTTTGTTTCGAAATGGTGTAGAAAGTACTGCCCACAACCTTTTTTTTTTTTTTAAATTTTATTTCCTTGGATGTAGAAAGTACTATCTGGAACTTTTAAGAGAATGTGTCTGAAGTAATATTTCAGTCGACATTTTTGTTTTGATATGTTGTCAGATAAATTTGGATGACTTATTCATTTGTGTTAACTGCAAATTCTATGAAATTCGACAACCATTTCGTTTGCAAGAAACTGAAGTCTCTCAAAGTACCACATATTTCGGCTGTTATGTTCACTTTGAATTGATTATTGTGAGAAATTCATAGTTGGACAAACTGAATGGAATCTCCAGAGACTTGTCTCTTCCTTTGGGAGAGGAGGTGTACCATTACCGGAGAGAAATACCAGCAAAAGAACAGGCTCGAGAATCTTAATGGATGATGCAAGGTATAAGTTGTGTTACATTCAATTCCTAGCTGTGTTTATGTAAATGCATGTGAAAGATGATACTAATTATAAGAAAACAGAACACGTGTTTCACTTGATGGAGCTTAGAAAAGACTTCATTTGTTTAAAGCTATTTATTGGAGCTGATGGATGTGAAGGTGTTTTCCATATAATGTCCTTTGGAGCGTTTATAGCCATTGATTCTCACAGGTTACTCCCTCACCCAAGCTTGGATTACTTTACGTTTCATTCAATTTATTCCACATATATATATATACTCTGGGAACGTGGTAAAATTAAGATAAAAGACAGGTTATACTCTAGGCAGTGATTCAATTTTCATATCTCCTTCCATGGAGAACCATTTTGTTTTTATTGAAACTTTGTTATTTTTCTCGTAGAATTTCAGGCACTTATTGAACTATTGAGAGGCTTGTTTTAACATCTGCTATGGCTTACGCTCTGTTCATCAGGAAACCGCTGATGCCAGATGTGGTAGTTGATGAGAGAAATGGTTCTCAGATCTTGAGAAGTCAAAGGTGTGTAGATTTGTTAACTACTTTCTACTGATTATCTCTTTCCAAGTTTCCCTTTTATTTTTTGATTTTATAGAATTTTTTACCTAAAATTTTCAAAACCTTACTTTAGAGAAATGTATTAGCTATATGTCAGTTGTGATTTTTACTTAGAATAAATGGACAACAATCATGTTGGATCAGCTGATCTAATGCTAAATACATGTTTAGAGGTAGTCTGTAACCAGAGAAAGTTAGGCTCTAATAGTTGGTATTCCTGTATTTTTTTCTCTGTAACGGTGCTATGACTATACTAGAATAATCAAAGATAAGTTTATGATACCTTTATAGCCAAAGAGAAAAGTGTCTTTACACCTTTCTTTCAACCTTTCAGATTAATGATACAAGCTTTAAACTCCTTTCATTCTTTTTGTGTATACATGATTTAATTTGTTGTTCACAGCATGCACTTTTTTTTTTGTGTAATAACCGAATATATTCATACTGTTACAGGTGGGGTGGACCATTTATCACGAAATTGGTTGGATAAACAATTGATTGTGCAGAAACAGATATTATCTAAGATGCTAAAGCTAGGCATGCATGACTCGAGGTGATGCTACGTTTCATATAGAACTTGAAATCGTAATTCAGGTGTCATATAATACTTTCCATGATTCCATAAGATTAAAAAGATTCAGGTGTCAAATGGCCATTTTGATGATGTGGCTAGTTTGGTTTGTTCTCTTTCTCTTCTTTGTTTCAGTTCTGCCATCATTCTCCGGAATTGTTCCAGCAACTTTATGCCTAATGATGTCAAACCTCTCTGAAGTCCATAATACCAAATAATGTATATGCAGTGAATGAAAATTCTCCAACCACAACTCTTCCTGCATACATTTCTTCACATGGAGCTGCTTGTACAAAGCAATTAATGTCATAAGGTGACAACTACTTGTTGTTTTGTGACGACTAACAAGACATTGAATACCGATGGACGGTCCTTATTATTACCATCACTTAAACTTGGCAGCAAGGTTGGAACAAAGTTATGAATTGAGAGTGACTCACTTATAGCAATTTCCTTTTGTCCTTCTCGTTCAGATGAGTTCCTTGGGGGTCAATCAATGATTGGGGACGTGTTTTAGCTTTTTCTAATGAGATGATTCAGTGTTCACATAAATTAGTTTATCGCGAGGCTAATAAATGTGCAGATAAATTAGTTTCTTTAAATCATAGAAATCAAAATAGAGTGTGATGGAGTTGCTCACGTTGGTGCAGTCAGGATTGTGTATGTCTTTCTTTTTTCTCTTGGATTCATGTAATTGATCTCTGTATTCTTTGTTTCTCTTTCCAGTAATATTCCTTCTTTATGTGGTGCATTTCATTCCAAAGAAAGAAGTAAAATAAAAGCATATGGCTTAGATGATCCAGGAAAAACAGAACACTTGCATTCACTTGATCAAAGGCAATATATTGGAAAAAGGACCATTTGAATTTTTCCTATATTGCTTCCTATATTGCAATCTGATCTTATAAGTTACACCTCATACATATTTTTAAATTAAATAATGCACATTTTTAGAATTACGAATATTAGAATATACTAAATGTGCTTGGAAACAAGTAAAAATAAAAAGAGAAAAAAAAAAAATAACGAAGTGTGGAAAGAGAATGTTTACCCTCATTAGTGGTGAATTTCACCCTCTCCAACCATGTTTAGGAAGCCTTAATGGAGAGCAAAAGAATAAGGAAATAAATTACTAAAAAAATTAGGCCTCGTTTGGTTTACCCATTTTAAATGAGTGTATTTAAATAAAAATTGTGGAACGAGTTATAAATTAGGCCTCGTTTAGTTCACTTATTTTGAATGAGTGTATTTAAATAGGTATTGTGGAACGAGTTATAATTGGAATGAGAGATATTTGAAACAAAATAAAGTAGAATGAGTTGTAATTAGAATTAGAGACATTTAAAATAGACCATTCAAATACACCTCTTAATCTTTATTCTCATTCTAAAACACAAAAAATACATTTCAATGGCAAAGAATATCTTCTAAAAGGGGGGGTTGCCTTGGAGTTTAAAGCAAATTAGTATTGGGAGTTGCCACAAGCTTGAGGCCCTAGACGAGGAGGCCTTTCGACACCTCACCTCCCTTGACAAGTTGAAAATAACTTGCGTGATAAACTCCGGTGTTTGCCAAGAGCACTTCCCACTTCTCTATCTAATCTAGAAGTCTTCAGTTGTCGTTTGCTAAAACGACGAGTCCAGAGGGAGACAGGGGAGGATGGGCCCATAATTCAGAACATTCCCAATCTAGATATAGACGGTTACTCGAGACGTGGCCCATAATTTCAGTGTGTGATTACTGGTGACTCAGCTCCATTCCTTGTCACGTCTTGAAATTATTGGTTTAGATCTGTAAGTTTGTTCTCACATCTTTCTGAATTCCTTGCCTAACACATCATCTCTTGAAATTATTTACTTGCTTTTTTCCATATTAATCCGCTTGATAATGCCCCTTTTATTTGTACTCATTTACCTTTCTTTCCTTTTTTTTTTTTTTTTTTTTTAAAGCTGCTTTGTTACCAAGTTTGGAACCACAAGCCCAAGTCCTATCTTTTTCGGTTAGATAGGTAAAACTCAGTTTCTGAGATAATAAAACTGTACAAAAAAATCGTCATTGTCTCTCATTACTATATTAATGGACAGGGTTTTGGTTCACACTTCTCAGTTGTGTCAACTTGATTTATTGTCAACAACCATTAATACTGTCATATGTTTCTGTATTGATTTCTCGACTGGATTTGTTCGGACTCTCCTTTCTGGAAGCCTCCTCAAATGAAATTATGTGTGTACACAAATGGAATCATATCATTATCCGACGTATTCGTATATTTTGTGTAAAGGGAAATCTTTCCCGTTAAAAAAAAAAAAAAAAAAACCTGGGATGCTTAGACGACTTACATACTCTTATGATATGCATGGACTGCATGATGTTACCTCAACTTCATGTTTATCAGTAGTCTTTCTCCAAAGGCTTGAGAGAAGATGAAAACTTCAAGTTGGAGGAATGACGAAAAAAGAATGGATATTGCTCTCTAATAATTGGCAAGCAGGCACAAGTATTTATCCAATGAAGGCCAAAGGAGATACACTTGGCCATTTCAAAATTACTGTATAGGAAAAATGTTTCGGTTGAAAGGGTTATATATGTGGCTTCGTCTTGTAAAACTGCTACTAAGTGACTTCTTTTAACTTTGGGTTTTTATTCTGTTAAATGTTAATAATACCCAAAGTTGATAATTTTCTCTTCAAAATATATGGAAAGGAAACATTAATTCAGTATTGAAAAAGCTTGAGCTTGAACCATTTTCATAAATTAGCCATGACTAAAACTTGGTTGCATTCCTATATATTCCTCCAATTCACAACCAACTCCATAGCTTAAAAGGACCAGCTCTAACAAACTTTTATTTACTCTTAATTTATGAATATTTCCCACAAAACTCAGTCTCACTATTGCTAGAAAAGGACAAAAATCTAAAAAATTAATATCTGAGAAAACGACAAGAAGTTCAAAAACAACATATAATTCCATCGTCATCAAGAGAACCACGTCAAATAAAAAGGGTGATAAGCCAATTAACGATATCATCTTAAAACAGACAATACTATACTGAAAGGACAAGACCCGGAAGGGGACAATATATATCTATAGTAATAATATATATTTTATATTTGGAGTAATACCTCATTCAATTAATAGAAAAGTTGAGCCAAAGTTACTTCCCTCTCCCTATTTCAATATTGTGCACATTTCTGAGGCTTTGAACATTTTTTAAAAGTCCTATCTCACTTTGAGCATTTATGAATAGTAAGCTATAACTTAAAAAGTTACCAAAGGGCCGATTTGGTTTCATCATTTTATCTCAGATCCTCTCTTTTTATTTTTTCTTTTAAGTTATGTCTCTCATGATCATTGGCAGATATGAAGATGACAAACCTCAATTGCAAGTCTACTAAATATGAAAGGTGAAAGCAAAAGCTTTACATGTTATCTTCATCAAACTAGCGAGTTATCGAAATCCTTAAACCGTGTTCAGATGTTTAATTGCATGGCCTGACAACTTGAAAGATGTGCAGGTGAGCTTTTCCCGCTGGAATGCATGAAAATGAAGGAATAGGTGCTATTAGCCTGGTATTCCACCCGCTTGAGGGTGTGAACAAAATTGTCAGATCATCACCTTTGAAATAAGCTGAGAAACTCGATCAGAGTGTATTGACTGTTGTGACATTCTTGCAGATGTCATAACATCCAACCACATAAAAGAAGTTCAGATGTAAAAGACCATTGATACTGATCTTTAAGATAAACTTGGCCTTCTGTTCTTCTGAAGTGGGTGATACTTTGGTCTCCAAGTTATAACATTGGAGATTGGATTAAATAATTACAACTCAATAAAGTCAATTTGACATAAGTACCTAAAACAAAAATTAAATAAATAAATAAAAAGTTTGAATTAAAGCTAGAATTGATTGGAATTAACACGAATTAGTATTTCAATCTCCGGTAACAGTGTCAAAAACTTGTTAGTTAGAATGTGAATTATAAATTGTACTCACTCACTCTCGTGCAAGTACACATAGTCACAAGTAATATAGATTTAAGAGCTAGAGTATTGAACCCACGAGGATTAATTACTAAGTTTAAGCTAAGTATTAAAATTGATCGATCCTAACTTTATCCAAACAACAAAAACATAGATTTTAGAGAAATAAAATAAAAGAAATTAAACTATCATGCAAATGAATAAAAGATAAATTAATAAGAAAAATGTCTAGGTTCACTAATTCTCTAACCATTCTCTTATCATGTTATTTCATAATTTTTCTCTTAAATTAATTAATCCATTGAAGCTGTCAACTGAGAATTTAATATAACCAAGGAGCTTTTTCCAAGTGCAAATTAGTTCTACCTAGATAAAATAACACATTACCTGTAATATGAATTGAACTAGCTAGGTGTATTAAAATTAAGATCTCAAAAATGATTGTATAAGTCACATAAATATATTCCTATCATATGCAAACTTACTCCATATTAGGTAATCTTATATTGTTTTACTTAAGTCCAAATTTCTATTCCATGTTCCAAGCTCATAGAAATTTCACTTAACAATCTATTTAGTGATTAATTAAATAGAAGTAATATGCATAAGATAAAACAAATAACTCAATAATGGATTTTATTAATGAAATATGAGAGAAATAAGCAAACACAAGATACTAAGTTGGTTCACATATAAAACTAAACAAAAAGGAATTTAGTTCATAATAAAAATTGAGAATAATAGCATTCTAATACAATGAAATCAAGAAACACAAATATAAAAAAGAAGAGAGTTTTAGAATTCTCTCTCTTTGAAGAGCTTGACGGTGTTTATAGAGGTTGTCAGGCTTTTCTTCCAAACTTAGTTTTTGCTTCCTTGAATTCTCTCCTTAGGATTTGCTCTCAACCATAATACTCTCTAAATATAGAAAATACAAAGAAAAATTCATAAGAAATTGAAGAGAAACAGCTAAAAACAAACTATGATGTTGATGTTGTGGAGGAAATCAAAAAATGGAGTTGGTTGGAGTATATCTTTATCTTCTTCTTCCTCTTCTTCTCCTCCTTCTATGGTTGTCTTCTCTCTCTCTCTCTCTCTCTCTCTCTCTCTCTCTATCTCTCTCTATACTAATATGCCTCTTACAACCCTAAAGATAGGGTTTTAATGAGGTGACTCTTGCATACTTAAGACAGACTGACTCTGGATCCTTGGATTATCAAAATTTGATCTTAGCCTTCTATTATTGACCTAAGATGATAGCACTGCGGTACCACTGGATGGCACTATAATGGTGCTGCAATGCCACTTTTCTGTTGGACTGGCATCATGACTTTTCGGATGTGTCATTTATTTATTTTAGCTCTGATTTACCTCATTTTTGTTGTATTACGACCGTATTGGATTCAACTTCGATTTCAATAGTTAAAAAAACTCATTTGTGAAGTATAAATTTACCTTGATTTACATCAAATACCCTTGTTTCATTCTCCTATATATATAAACAAACAAAATATTAAAATAATAAGAAAAATAATTGAAACAACTTAATTTAAATAAGAACATAACAAAACTAAAGGCAAATTAGTACTAAATCACTCCAATTTTATGGAGTTATCAGAAGGAAACCCACCGGGGATTCCCCACCCCCGACTCTGTTTATGATCCAGTGATGGGGGTTGGGGGAATCTAACCTGGTCTGCCCCGTTTACATCTTCACGCCTTGAAAGTGACTCTAAGCTGGTACAGTGTTGAAAGCTTGAAGGAAAAGGTTTCCTCAAAATATAATTAATGGCAGAAAGTGTTGTGATTAAAGTCATTAGTACAAATAAGACAACTCTATCCTTGGGTTCACTGGTTCCCAACCTTTTCTTGTTAGTGTATGGGTGGTTAGTAACAATATGGTAATTTAGATCAGTTGAAGTACTTTAACTAGTAGTCAAACTAGTGAGTCATCGAAATCCTTGAACTGTGTTTAAATGTCTCTGTAATTGTGTGGCCTAACATTTTACTGGAAAGATATGTGTGTTTTCAACAATAATATCTGAAATATAAAATTTGGAAAATAAAATTTATATTGACTGTCAAGTCAATCTGTTTTAAAACTAGCCAAGAAACTCGATGGAGGGTATTTGAATGTTGTGACGTTCTTGCGGATATCATAATATATCCGACCACATACAAGCGGTCCAAATTAATGTGAAAGACCATTGATACTAATCTTCAAGATAATTGGTATTCTGTTCTTCGAGTTACTTTGATCTACAATCTATAACATTGGACTGAACAATTACAAGTCAAATTCAATTTGACATAAAATGGAAAATATAGAACCTAACAATTTGATCACTTCGTAACCATCTCCGAAATAGCATAATATAGAACTTGTTGAGGTTTTACCAGTTCAAGTGAACTCTTTTTGCATTCGTCTCGGCCATTCAATTTTGACGACTGTGTCAAGAGAGATCTGCTGGTTAGTTCATTGGATCATCATCATCAACATGATTATTTAATATGGTTAGGTAAACTGGAATGCAACTCAACATTATATAATGCATTATTTTATCATTGCTATTTCAGAACTCTCATATGCTAGTGATGCTACAAGTCAAGTGGCCTTTTTTTTTCATGTTTAGTTCTTTTTTTTTTTTCGTTTCACATAGATATTGATGCATGAAAATGAACCAATTTTGTATTGTATTTCGGGTAGGTGGCACCTGACTTGACTCTTGTGTTTGTTTGATATGGTAAAATAGTAAAGCTGTTCAATGTATTGTCTTGCGCAATTGGCGGATCCAAGTCTAGTTCCCACTCTGTCCATATTTAAGTTAAATATCTGTTGCTATGGAAATTATGAATTTTTTTTTTCGAAGGGAAAATATTTTTATTAATAATAATAAGAGGATAGTACAATATTTATAATGGAGTTTTTGATTACATAGTAGACAACCATAATAAAATGATAAAAATTCTCTGAAGAAATTTGTATATTGGGATTTTGGCTAAATCGACCCGTGAGAAGGGAATTTATGTAAATTACTGTTGTTGTATAGTTCAATGAAGTTCTACGCCTCAGGGTTTGACTCATTGTGACCCTCATTCTTCTCATCAAAAAATCATAAGAGTGTAAATACCATCTTACATACAATCCAAATATAAATAGATCTTAATAGAAATCATTATAGATCAAAATATAAGTGAACTGAAATAATAAAAATATAAAAATACACTATAAAATATCATAAATTTAAATTTGGATGTACCAAGACCATCCTAAATCTAGATCTAGGAGAAAGTCTACTTTTTCACGTAGGAGAATATTGAACAATAATACTAAAAATAAAAAAGAAAATTGTGAAAACCCAACCCGCTCCCCATATCTATTCTACTAAATATTTTATATAATATTTGAAAACCCCCGAAAACTCATTATTTCCCACGCTCAACTTTCACCACCTCGGAAACCTAAATCACCAACTCTCTATCATAATTTGACCGAATACTAGAGCTATCAATAGAGTTTCATAATAAACTAATCCTAATAGAAATAGGAATCCTGATCTTAATCCCAACAAAAAAAATAGTTAAAATTTAAGTGTTCTATTAATTATAGAACTAATCAATTATTATAGTCCCATTCAAACTCTCCCATAATCCCGAGGATGTTTAACCACCAAAAAAAAAAAACTCTCCCGTAATCCCAACTGACTAAATTCTAATTTGAGAATCATTCGTTGAATTAACATTTAACTACAACACGACCTTTCTAGCTTAATTTCTCACACATTGGTTTATAAAATCTTATTC
>JXTC01000680.1:58268-82366 GCA_002914845.1 Trema orientale
TGGAATCTCCAGAGACTTGTCTCCTCCTTGGTGGAGGAGGTGTACCATTACCGGAGAGAAATACCAGCAAAAGAACAGGCTTACTAATCTTAATGGATGATGAAAGGTATAAGTTTAGTTACAGTTAATTCTTAGTTGTGTTTATGTAAAGCATGGCAGAGGTGAATGATAATAAGAAAACAGAACATGTCTTTCACTTGATGGAGCTAAGAAAAAAAAGACTTCATTTGTTCAAGGCTATTTATTGGAGCTAATGGATATGGAGGTGTTTTCCATTCAACGTCCTTTGGAGCGTTTGTAGCCATTGATTCTCACAGGTTAAGCTTTGATTATATATACTCTTTGAACGTGGAAAAATTAAGATAAAAGGCAGGTTATACTCTAGGCAGTGATAAAATTTTAATTTCTCCTTCAATGGAGAATCATTTTGTTTTAAATTAAATCTTTGTGATTTTTCACGTAATATTTCAGGCACTTATGGAACCAGCACCTGAGGGAAAACTTTAAACGTTCTCTCAGATCATGCATGGAAGCTCCTTCTCTTAAGAGGTGGCTGGTTTTAACGTCTTACATGGCTTAAGTTCTGTTCCGCTGATGCCAGATGTGGTAGTTTCCTGAGACATGGTTCTCAGATCTTGAGAGGTCAAAGGTGTGTAGATTTTTTAAGTACTTTCTATATGTTATCTCTTTCCAAGTTTCATGTTTATTTTTTATTTTTTAGAATTTCTACCTAAAATTTTCAAGACCTTACTTATGAGAAATTCATTAGCTATTCGTCAGTTGTTATTTTATTAGAAGTAATGGACGATAATCATGTTATCCGGGTCAACCGATCTAATGCTAAATACATGATTAGAGGTAGTATGTTACCAGAATAAGTTGCTTTCTAAGTTTCTATGCATCTTCTGGCTTTGATGATGTCTTTGTTGTTGCATTTGTCTTGTTGATGATTAGTTTAAAGATCTGAGGACTCTGAAAAATGTTATTCCTATACCTTTTCTAGGGCATGAGTTTTACATTTCTTGTTTTCTATATTAATAAACAATCATGTCATAGATATTCGCACATACATCTATTCGCACATACACGCAGAGAGAGAGAAAGGGAGGGAGGGAGGGAGGGGTTAATGTAGTGAGAGTCTTGCTCTGTAATACTGAAGATGTAATCTTCTTGCTTGATAGTGAATTCGACTAGGGCTCCTTTTCTACTTTGAAAGTAGGTGTTATGTTGTTTTCTTCCTTGCTTTGTTTTCCAAGTGTTCTTGAGTGGTGATTAGTTTGGTTGTTTCACCAACAAGTGGTATCAGATCTAAGTTGCTGAGACTCTGAGTGAGATCAATTCGAGCCAAAGGTGCTGATTTCAAGAACAAAATTTGAAGATGTGTACTTTGAAGATAACGATCAAAAAGTTTGACGGAAAATGGGATTTCAATATATGGAAGAAGAAGATAAAGATTGTGTTTATTCAGTAAAACTGTGAGAAAATTCTCAAAGATGGTTCAAGTTTTCTAGAAACAATGAAGCCATTAGAGAAAGAAAAACTTCTCAAAATGGCCTATAGCCTACTGATATTGAATCTGGCTGATAATGTATTGCGACAAGTTGACAAAAAAGACACGACTGTGAAAGTCTATATTCTATATTTGATTCTCTCCATTTGATAAAAGCTCTTTCGATTAGCAAATAGCTACCACTTGGTCCACTTGGTACTAATTGTAATGAGATGTTCTATATGCCATCTTTTTTATTTTTATTTTATTTTATTTTTTTGGAATCAGTTTAAAGGCCTCCTAATTAATTATTGAGTGGCTCTATTGACACCTTTTTTTTTTTTCTCTCCTCATATCTTTTCTAAATGTACCCCTCGCAAAAGTCTAAATTTTTAAAATTTCTTTTGATACACCTAAATTTTCATTAAATACAAGAGCACCCATTCTTAAATATCTTTTTAAAATATTTCTTTTCACACCCATTTAATACTTTACCATCCATTAGTTTTAGAATTATTTCTTTTTTTCTCCCTTTCTATTAGCTTCTTCAAGATATTCTATGGTGAATAGTAAATAAAGAAAAAAAAATACAAAATACTATGAGTTTTCTGTTTTGCTCAAATATATTATGGAAAAAGAGAAGAAAAGAAAATCAATAGCATAACGAAAACTTTTCCAATTTTATTTTAATAAACATAACTTTTTATTTTGTGTAAAAAAGAAAGTGTATAATGGAGTATGATCAACTATATCAATTACCCTTGAAAAGAAAAACTAAATATACTAATCAACAAACTGCATATATGTGTACATGTATTTAATTTAAGAAGTAAGTGTGTATACTAATCAAACAAAAAATCATATTTGAGTTGTTGTTGTTTTTAGTTTTTCTTTTTATATAATGGGTAATAAAAGGATATTCTATTTAAAAAATTTAAAAAAAAAAAACAGACTCCATTAGAGTGGAGATTGGAGATTGCCACCAACATAAAGACTAATAAGAAAAAAGAAAAAAAAAACCGAGAGAGAATAACAAAAACTTAAGCAAAATTAAATGCATAATAATCAATTTCCCATTTATATAAAAGAGGTTACAATAGAATCACCCTTACTGATTTCTCATATGAAATATCCCACCATATGGAGATATTTGGTCATAAACAAATAATAAAAAGAGAGAGAGATAAAGTAGGACACATTATTTACCAGCTGATAAAGTAATTTCTCTTTTTTTTTTGTTCAAATATAAACTACTTTCATACATTATCATAACAAATCCAATAGAAAAAAAAAACCATTAAATCATAACAATTAACAATGGGATGTATAAAAGATGTGCAATTAAGTATATTGATTAGTAAAAGAACAACTAATTCCAGACCAAAATAAAATAAAAGCAAAACAACGACCGAAAAATAGGAGAGGACAAAAAGTAGACTAATATGTATATTATAAATAAGAGAAAATCTGCCAACTGGGGCTAGCTCAGTTGATCCGATTTGAGAGATGTATGTGTGAGTTTAGGGGGTTAGGGGTTCAAGTCTTGGTAGAGTATGCGTGTGTGTTATTTTCTTTTAAATTTGTAGTAAATGGTAGTCACTAGTTAAGTCCCACTTTTTAAAAAATATATATATAAGAGAAAATCTACATCATTATTATTCAATTCTAGAAATAAAGAAATGAAAAAAAAAATAACCTGACCACCATAATCACAAATGCACACGAGCATAGACAAATAAATACATTTTGAATAATGTTATAGTGCACAACATCACATAATGTATTAAATTATTACTGAGTAATTATACTTACATTTTCAGATAGAATCTGCGTAGAACCAATATATTAATTGTAACTACTCAATAATAGACTTACAAGTCATATAGTATTAGCCACCACTGTTCCTAATAGCATGCTAATATGTTTTTAGATTTTTACAACCTAGGTCTAGTAAGGCCTCATAGTGAAGAAAGGTTTCAATCATAAATTTTACTTTAATGTCATATTTTCTATTTAAATTTACCCAAATACCCCAATTAAATTATCCAAGTCCTATTGTCTTTGAATCATGGTCGCTCCGAGGTTCTCGCTCGCCACTTTTTCCATGAATCTTTATTATGATTGGAGTTAAAAGAGGTGAATCGTGGTCATCAAGTCAGGTTTTTTGGCTCTAAGATCTAGTTTTTGAATTAGCTTTGGTTTTTTCGACTATAGTTGAATTTTTATTAGATGGTGGGACGTGAAGCTAATTTTAGAAATTTTTTTCATTATTGTACATGAGTTATAACTTTTCCCATATTTTACAATGTCAAAATTAATGCCCATAAATATTGAACAAAATTTGAGCATGTTATTGACAAAATAAAAGAATAATTATTGATGTACATAACAAATTCCCGGCATGGATGGCAGTTTAAAAAAGTTCTAGTTTTACAGTACTTTTCTTTGAAAAAAAAAATACTGCCCAAAACTATTATGAATCTAACGTAATTCTCCAAAACTGCTTTTTTTTTTTTCTTTTTTTTGTGGGTAAGAAAGCGTAGAATTCTCCAAAACTGCTACTCAGCCTGATTAAAAACTCGAAAAAATTAGGTGAATATCACTTTTTTTTTCTCATTAATTAAATCTACCGCCATACCACTTTTTTAAATGAATTCTTGACGAATTCTTGACGATCTTGATGGATTCTTGACAGATTCTTGATTTAGTGATAATCTTGACAGATTCTTGATAGATTCTTGATAGATTCTTGATGAATTCTTGATAGATTCTTGACTAATTCCCTCCCAAAAATGGTAGAATCTAATAGTGGTGGTAAATTTAGTTAAACATTTTAAAAAAGTGGTAGTTGTCTACTTAACCCGATTAACTCCCTTACTGGAGGCCCAAGAATTGTAAGGCCCAAAGCGACAAAGGAGGCCCATCGTATATGAAAGTTCGCGTTTCNTTTTTCTCATTAATTAAATCTACCACCATACCACTTTTTTAAATGAATTCTTGACGAATTCTTGACGATCTTGATGGATTCTTGACAGATTCTTGATGTTAGTGATAATCTTGACAGATTCTTGATAGATTCTTGATGGATTCTTGATGAATTCTTGATAGATTCTTGACTAATTCCCTCCCAAAACTGGTAGAATCTAATAGTGGTGGTAAATTGAGTTAAACATTTAAAAAAAGTGGTAGTTATCTACTTAACCCGATTAACTCCCTTACTGGAGGCCCAAGAATTGTAAGGCCCAAAGCGACAAAGGAGGCCCATCGTATATGAAAGTTCGCGTTTCTCTACTGATTACGTCCTCGGCGGTCGGGGCTTCCATACAGTTACAGTCTTACAGCTCCCGCTGTATGCAATTAGGGTTTTCCAAGCCTAGAGTTGGAGCAACAATGGCGTCCTCATTTGCGTCTCTTAGGTCTGCAATTTTCGATAGAGAAGAGAAGAAACAGTACGTCCATCTCCAACCTTCTTAATCAATTCTCAATTTCGTCTTTTTTTTGTTCTGATAAATTTTGGATTCAGGCAGTACCAAGCTCACATTCGCGGCCTCAACGCTTACGATCGCCACAAGAAATTTATCAAAGATTACGGTATATGCGACCCTTTGACATGTTAAACATGAAAGTGTCTTTTTTTTTTTTTTTTTCAAAGCAAAATATATGGAGTAGAGTTTGTTGTTGTTGTTGAATCTAATTCTGGTTATATTACCGTAAATTTGAATTGAAATGGACTCGAAGGACTATGCAAATACCGAGCTTTGTATTTGTTGGGGTTCTGGTGTCCCAAAGAAAATTGGGTGACGAACAATCTCCTTCACCAAGAAGAATGGAGGCTACAGTCATCCTCACACATTTTCTCATTTATGCATTATTGTTTTCAAATTTGGTAGCTAATCTATCCAAAAGTGGGAATTATTCCCAGTACACAGTAGAAACTGAAAATGGAGATAACACTTACAAATTACAATTTTACATGTCGGTCTAATAGCGAGACCTCAGAATGAATGTATTCCCTTAGGTGCCAAATCTCGCAAAATGAAAATCTAATGTGTATAAAGATAACTTTTTTTGGGCTTGTGATGATCTTGCGAACTTATAGCACCAACCCAATTTGCTTTTGATTAGAAAATGCTGATTATTTATTCATTTTGTTCTTGACAAGAATTGTATGTAAAACTGTTTTGTTGTTGCTTTTCGAGTTCGACCAGTTCTTTTGACAGTTTTTGTTTTGTGCTGCAGTTGGATTCTATGGGAAAGAGAAGTCCTCTGAAAACATTAGGTTGCCCGTCAAAACTGATCAAGATACCTTAAGAGAACGATATCGGTACCTATTGTCTAACCATTTCTATGTAGATTGCAGTTTTTTCTTTGTTTATTGATTTGTAGGACACGGACATTGAATAGTCTTCATCAATTTAGAAGAAGCACTGTGCTTTCCCATTTCTACTTTTTCTTTTGTGGATATTTATAACTACAGGAAATACCTCAAAAATCTTCTTTTTGGGATTATGATTTTGTTAAGTAACTTTATTGTTTTATCAATCAATGAAGGTTCATACGTTCAGAGGAAGATGATATGGATACGTCTTGGGAGCAAAGGCTGGTGAAGCGATACTATGATAAGCTTTTTAAAGAGTATCCTTTTCATGATACTGTATTCCTGGGACAGTTTGATCATAGATTCCGTTTGGCAAGTCAGAAACATTTTATTTTAAACAATAGGAGTACATGCCTGATGTGAAAAGATGGAATTTTTATGCTCTTATTGTAAATTGGAAATGTGAAACTTTCTGATTTGTCCTTTTTCTAAAGTTTGTATTGTAGATTGGCAAGTTATGATCTCTGTATAAATCACTGTTATTGGTTGCCACAATTGTCACAGAGAGAATTTTAATTAGAGCATATCATTGTTCCCTTAACTCATTTCAGATACTGCATAGCTGACATGTCGCATTACAAGAGTGGGAAGGTATATGCTACCTATTGTACACAAGATTTATAAAAATTCAACTTAAATAATTTGTTTTGACCTGTCACATTATAACGTGGTGCTTACTATTATTCTTTTTGTGTTTCTAGGAAAGTGTTTGAACTATGTATGAAACAGTTTGATGCTGCAGTGTTGTGTACATTTATTACAGTCAGTATTTAAATGCATAAACTTGAAAGGGAATTTTTCTTTTTCTTCTTGGAGAATCTTTTTATTCTAAGGTTTTTAATACAATGTCACTGGATATTTTAAAGGGGATCACGTAATTTCTTTTCTTTTTCTTTTTTAAGTATCTGTTAAAACATAGCTACATAAAAGAAGCTTCTTCTGATTTTGCAAGTTTTTCATTTTAGATTGGTATGAGGTGGCGGACAGAAAAGGAAGTCGTATCTGGTAAAGGTAATACCATAGATTGCATTTACATTTTACTACAAATATACTGATCTCATTTAACTTATATACTTAAAATTCTGTAACTCTCATTCTTCTTCCCCCACGTTCTTATTGACTTTAGATAAATACTTCTTTTCAAATCATTTTTTTTTCCTTCATTCATCTGATTCTCTATGCATGGATGGCTATGTTCTTCTATTACTGTGATTATAGTAGTCCGCGCCCCCCGGGGGGGGGGGCAGAGTTGGGTGGGGTGGGGTGGTGTTTGTGGGGAAGGGAAGTGATTATAGTGTATTTGTTCTAATCTTTAATGGTTTGAGATCTTCTATTATAATCTTTATTCTTTTCAGTTTGTATCTTAATCGGTCCCAACTCTGCATTAATTGTGACTTGTTTTCCTTTATTGTCAGGACAGTTCATATGCGGAAATAAACATTGTGATGAAAAAGATGGCTTAGCGAGCTATGAGGCACGTGTTTAAGTTTGTATGAATCATCATGAATTGATAATTTGATCTCTTCATTAGCCTTTTTTTTGAGTTCAGCTAACAATGAAAGATATTTCGTTTGTTTGTCTTGCTATATTTTTGGAATGGTCCTACTTATATATAAATTTTACGTCTCATAATCTCATCTTAATTAGCTGTTATATTTTAGGTGAACTTCTCTTATTTTGAAGCTGGAGAAAACAAACAAGCACTTGTGAAATTGGTAACTTGTGAGAGGTTGGTCTCTCTTTACCAAAGATATAACTGCTCTTATTTATCCCTTTCCCTGTAATTTATTTATTTATTTTTCCATTAGACAACGTTAGTATAAGGTCTTAATTCATGGAAGATGTATATTCCTTGTGGTAAGTAGTATGTTCTAGGCCCTAATTTGCCTCTAACTCCCAGTTTTGTTGTGTATTGTATATGGAGTTTAAACACTATTGCTCACTGAGGAGGGTTGTTATGTATATGGAGTAAAAACATTATTGCTCAGTTAGAATGGTTGTACTAATACTCCTTTGCACTCAATAGATGTTAATCTGTGGGCATGCTTACTGGGCACTGCAGTTTTATTGGCATTATTTCAGCATGTTTAATGATGGACAGGCATATTGAAACGAGACTTATCCTAACTGTTCCTTTATTAATGCCGTTTGGGGTCAATAACTGCCAAGTAGGTGTGCTGAGAAGCTTCACTACAAAAAAAGGAAAGAAAGGGAGAAATCTGAGAGATTGGACCAGGAAGAGCATAGAAGAAAGAGGTGACCTTAATTCCATGGGCTTTTGGTCGTACCCCTTTTCCTTAATTGAAGTGCATGTAACTTGAATTAGGCTTGTGACTGTATAGAAGCTGACATACAGTTTACTTCCAGGAACCGGTCAAGGAGTGAGGATGATCAGGATACAGATAAAGAGAAAAGCAAAGAAAAGAGGAGAAAAGGTTTGGAGCTACTGCTGATTAAGAGTCAATGTTGTGCATAGTTTTTGTCATCTTGTTTTATTATGTAATAAGGCTTACACTCCTTCCAAATTGCACCCTGCAGGAAAGAAAACTTCGGCTTCTGCCTCTGACCTTAAAGTCGATGACGATGATCACTTCGATGAGTTTCTCGAGGGAATGTTTCCTTAGCATTGAACATGACGAACTTATACACCATGCTCTCTACTTGCACAAAATCAAATCTCCATAGAAACCTAAGCTGAAAATTCAACTCAGAGCATTGTGCTTGTGGGCTATGGTAGGAATGAAATGTTCGAGGTAGCTTTGCCATTTGCAAGGCCGAAAGGTTTTGATGTTTGAAATTCTCGACTGTAGGTTGGCCGGCCTTTTTGTTGCTACAAGATTTATGTAATTTCATTAAGTGGTATAGTAAGCCGGTTTTAAGTAGTCGGTGGATTTAGGTATGTTAAAGATCATCTTTGATCTTCGAATACTATCTATGCTGTGAATATATATAACCGGAAGTCTTAAAACCTCACCATTTTATGTTCATATACCACATAATAATAAAGGCGACGTTATAGTTTTTTGTTTATTTTAAAGCGGGTCCTATACATTATCAATCAATTATGATTATTTCAATAATGTATCAAATATACATGAGTAACTAGATACTCATACTTAGCAGGGTACCATATCACAGTTTAGAGCACCAAAAATCATGACAAACAGTATTAATACCATCGTTTGCTGGACAAATAAGTAGCTATATGAACCTAGCTCTGCTGGATATTATTAGAATTTGATCAGAAAAAGGGTATAAAAACATGCAAAATAATTGTCTTTTCCTACTATAGAGCCAACATAACCCAACTTAAAGTAACAAAGAGAAGAGGACATGGGTAGGACTAACCTGGGCCAAAATGACTATTTTTTTTTTCTTTTAAAGTGATATTTTTATAAGTGTTAAGAACTTTTAACCTACTATCATACGTACTTGTTGATCATGAAAAAGTATCCAAATAACAAATTTTTGCATGATTAAGAAGTAAAAAAAAGTCATTTTGGCCTTAATTAGTCCTACCTTTGCTATTATCTCCATAACAAATATAATCCGTATTATCAGGTCCTATAGAGAAAATGATTATTATGTATTAATTATTATTATTATTATTAGGGATAATATTATTTTTATACCATATATTTTGGCAGTTTGTTCAGTTTATACTTTTTGTTTTGGTTATTATCAATATTGACCATTGGATTTAATATTTATTACAAATTTAGTGCTTGACACTAATTTAGAGCCGTTAATTTATTAAGATGATTTAATAAACTTATTTTTGGATCAGTTTTTATATAGTTTATTTTCATTTTTTTAAACAGTAATTTGATAAATTAACTACTTTAAATTGGTATTAGAGTATAAATTTGTAACAGATTTCAAATCTAAAGATCAATATTGATAATAATTAGAACACAAAGTATAATTTGAATAAAATGTCAAAATAAAAAGTAAAAGAGTGATTATATCCCCTATTTATTATTATTATTATTATGTGATGAACCACCGTACAGGGTGTTCAACTTAAGAATTAGAAATTATCTAAATACATGTCCCTCAAAAAAAAGAGACGATGTGTACATGTTCTTATAATTGTTTTATATTATTTTTGTTGTAAAAAAACACAGAAGATGCAGAAGAGTATGGACCAACCAGTGCCGTCATAACCACGTCACTACGAATAACGACAAGAATCCGAGGCCGTCATAATCCCGTTACTTATTTATATACACAGCTAGGCATGTTGACGGAAGAAAAATAAATAAATAAAACAAAAAATTAGAGGTATGAACGTGGAAGTGGGCCCAAAAGCGAGCATTATTGATCTGACACGTTATGCCGAAATACAAGTGTCAGGCTGGCAATTTAATCGCCTTATTTAAATATTTTTTGTTTTCCCCATAATTAATTAAGCGAATTTTGAATATTATTAATCCCTTCACTCTTTTTTTTTTTGTTTGATAATCCATTCACTCGTCTTTGGTTAGAGTTTTATTATAGGCCCTAATGTCCAAATTGCCCTTGCCAATATAAATCAAACCAAATAATTATTTAAACAACAAAATTTTGTTTACTTTGTGATTGAATTTTAGTATCACATGCTAGAATTTACATTCTACACGAGTAAAGTTTTCTAATATAAAACTAGAACAGAGGTAATTTTTTTTTTAAAATAATTTATATCTTTGTCTTTTGCTTACTTTGCATTATCTTCTCTAATTATTAAGGTATTATATTCAGGGTTAAAATTTAAAAAATATCTCCAGTCTTGGTGAAGTGGAGATTTGATTACAAATTGTTAGATTCGAAGCCAAATAATTTGTTAGCATAAAATTTAAGTTCTATGTGAATATTAATTAATGTATAACTAGATAAGCATAAAAAAGGGGCTAAACAGCTCAACTTATGTTAAAATATGCTCTTAACTATTATTGTCTTAAAATATAGCCTGTTACAAACGTGAAAAAGGAAAAGCTTGATAATAACTTCTCAACCATGTTTTTTATCTTATTCAGTGGTAGAAAGTAACAAATGCCTCATTTTTCCTTAAAGATTGTCCAAAAGAGACTCCACAACTGCTTTTTAACCTTATATTATTATTTTCTTTTTCCTTTTACATATATAGTTTCTACTATTTCACTTATTTTATTTTTGAAAATGTTGTACTATTTTTCATTTTATTTTAACTTTCAACCAAAAGTCATTAAAAGACGTAAGTTTTTATTCCTTAACAAAAAGTCATTAATTAACGTTACTTAGTCATACACTGAGTTGAAAACTCTTCACCCCATCCATATGCAATTATGTTTGACAACTTTACTTCTTTCTTATATAATATGAGCTAAGCTTGTGGATAAAGATGAATAATTGAAGAACAATGAATTAGTATAACCTCTTAAATAATTCACGAAAAAAAATAAAAAAATAAATTTCAACTAAGTACCTATTCATCAATAAAAAATTTGGATGGATAATAGTCTTATCTTCTTGTTTATTTTTTAACCCACCCTCGTACCCACCTTTTAACTTTTTTTCTTTTGCAGTATATGGATAAGTACAAACAATAGTTGAGTCTGTTTTTTCTAATATGCTTTTTTTTTTAAAAAATTAATACTCGACACTTTTTTTAGGCACTAATTAAAATCATTAAAAATGATGAGGATTAAGGAGAAAATGACAAGGCTAGATTCGTCAAATCTTTAAAGTAATGAATATGCCACACTAGTTCATTTTAATTTCATGCAATTTCCAATCTTTTTCTTTCCTCAGGCACAAACATCAAAGACAGCGACCTTTGCGTGGATCAATTTCCCGAAAAAAACAAAAACAAAATAAATTTTATTGCCATTTTTAATATTTAATCTTTTATTTAATTAAAATCCTATTTTTATTAATGAATTAAAATTCTATTTTAAATAATGCTCCCTATCCGTCATCTTCCACTGTCTCTCTTTAAGGTTGCAGAGAGAGAGAGAGAGAGAGAGAAAGAGAGAGAATGGGACTCTCTTGGATGAGCTGCAAGCCCTGAAAACTAAACCTTCTTAGGGTTTCACTCTTCAGCACAATACTTCTCCACGGTAAGGTTTTTCTTCAAATTTTCTATTCTCAATCAGAACCTTCTTTTTCATATGAGTGTTTTGTTTTCTGTTTTCATGGGGGAAATCCTCATTCTCAATTTTTGGGGTTTGTTTGTTGTTGGTGTTGATGTAGAAGAAGGCAAAAGGATTGAATTTTGTGTTTGGTATGGGAAAACATGGTCCAATTCCTCTTTTTTATGGCCTTTTTTTTTTTTTCCCCTGTGGAAAGTATGGATATTCAAGAATTATGATTGGAATTAGAGATGCCCAGATAGGAAATTCGGCTTAATATTGATAGTTAACTCATAATTTCATGTGGGCTTGGTTGAGTGAGCTGAGCAGGCTTAACTGAGTTGCCCAAATCCTTTTTCATTAAGAATTATGGTTTTGCTTTATGTCTTTTGTCTGCATTTCTCTGCCACCAAAAGGAGGCTTAAATTTTATATTTTTCGAGCTGTTGATTTCGATATCACAGTTATGGTAGCTAAGTGATTTTTATAAATTTGTTTGGATGATCTGAACTATTTTGGGTTTTTTGTTTTAATCTACTCGAGTTTTAATTGAGTTTGTGGCAGCAAATTTGTGTGCGTTGTGTAAAATAATTGGATGGTGGATTGTTAAATTTGATTGGTTTGTTTTGCATGTGAAGTACAGAGAACTCTTGAATAGGTAGGAAGTTGTGAACGATGCCGGCAAAAGCTGAACACGAAGACCGACGGCCGCAACACAGAGCAGATAATGTGTTTCAGGCTGGTGTCTATGCTCAACCTTGGTGGCGGGAAATGGCGACTAATGCAGCTATAGGTGAAAGTCCTTCAAAATCATCTTTTGTTGAAAACGCAAGTCGTAGACTGGATGATGGAGCTAACTTTCAAAAAGAAATTTCTGCAACTATTGCACAATCTGGTACTTATCTCTGAACCATTTTCTCTTATCATAAATTGCAATGCCTTCTACGATCAATGATCCAACTTTAAGTAAACAAGCATTAGACTTTGATGAGAAATAAGTACAAACAAAGGCACTGGCCTTGCAAAAGTGCTTAGTACTTTCTAGCTGAAGTGGATAGGAAGAAAGAAGAGAAACTCAGATGAGAAACTGTTTCTTGTCTCCTCTCCTCTAGCTACATTAGAATGCAAGGGGGATCTTCTTTCGTGTGTGATTGCTTAGCAATCCAAGGTCTTTTGTCATTGCTATTACTTCTTCATCTTTGATTCTTTGTTACTGATGTAACTTGTCGGCAAACCAGACCTAAATCATTTAAATTGATTGCCATCCTTATAACAGTGCTCCCTCTTCAAAGAAAATTCTCAATTATCCAAAGACTTTAACATACAGTTGTGGGATCAGAGACCATGCATTGGAGTTGCCATTAGAGCAATTTTCCTATGTTAAAGAATTCTGACAGATGAATAAATTGCTACTCTGCATCATGTTTCAAGTAGCACTGTGTCAATTTTTTCTTCCTATTGCGTTCTTCATGGTCCTGCTAGTTGCATGTCACTAGAATCTTTTGTTGTTGTTTTTTTTTTTTTTTTTTTTTTTGAACTTTGCTAGGAAAATTTGCAAATTGATCTCATCCGAACAGTTGGAGGCAGCAAACATAAGCATAAAAAATGCAAGACTAATTTAGAAACCCTTGTTACGTAAGATATGTTAATGAGTTTTAAGACTTACCTGAAGTTTCAATTTGATAAACAAACCATACGGGTTATCATTTTTCGGAGCTCAGTAGTATTTTCATCTCATTAGAACTGTGGAGTTGATCTGCTCCATGCCTAAGTTGGCAGGGGATGGGGAAGGAAGTATGTCTCTGCTATATATTAAGCATATTATCTTGTCTTATGGGGAGTGATTTGCAGCCATTCATGGAACTAATGCACTTTTACTTCTTTCTGGTAGATGGGACTAATGGGTCAGAACACCGTGTCAAAACTGTTCCGTCCTCAACAGCGCTGACAGTGGGGGAACATCTAGATCCAAATTCCCAAATGGAACTTGTTGGTCACTCAATTGTGAGACCTGTTCACCCTGCTCCCTCTCTCTCTTGGATGCACTTAAGAACATGCACTTGTGCTTTGCCTGTATTAATTATACAGAAAATTACAAGCTCTCTATTGTGCAGGTTCTGACACCATATCCTTATGCCGATCCAAATTATGGTGGAGTTTTGACTCCGTATGGGCCACAAGCCATGGTAAGCTATCATCAGTTTGTGTGTATTATTAAGTCATCCATGGAAGACACCTATGTAGCTAACTAGTTCACCTTTCGATGGAATCTCAAACAATTTGAAAATGGGGACTTCTTGGTTGCATAATTAGGTTAAAATGATGCAATTGTCAGGTTTATGCGCTTGCATCATATAGTCTTTTCTGTATTGGCAGTTTACTTGATGACCTTTATATGGCACTCTTTTAATTGTGTGTGAATATAGGAATGCATTAGCGATTTCCAGGTTTTATGATTTGTGTGGCATTCTGGCACACGGCTTTATATTTAGTTTTGAGAGATATTCTTTCCAATTGTTGATTAGAAACAAGCAACACTTTGAAGGGTCAAGACTTATATTCTCCACCAGAATTAGAACGAAATTCATGGTATGATGACAGGTACCTCCTCAGTTATATGGCATGTATCCTGGTAGAATGGCTCTGCCCCTTGAAATGGAAGAGGAGCCTGTTTATGTAAATGCGAAGCAGTATCATGGTATCTTGAGACGGAGACAGTCACGTGCTAAGCTTGAGCTTGAAAAGAAAGCAATAAAAGTTAGAAAGGTATTATTCATATGTCTAATCTATTCATCTTCTTCTATAATTTGGCTTTTCGATGTTGATTTACTTCTTCATGATAAGGAAGGGTGGTATAAATAAACATTAGTAGATAAGTAATGCTAATAGTTGGAAGGAAATAGATACTATTCCGTTCAATGCCAACTAGTTCGGATGGTTGTAATGGTGTTATTTATTCTAGTTCAACTTTATAAGACGCCTCTAGGCTGCGGCTGCCTTGTTGAAGCATTCAGTATACAGAGCATCCAATGTTTGTTTGTATTTTAAAGTATATTTTATGACATTAGAACCTTGGTAATCAAAAGATTCTTTTCGTGGGTAACACACGTATTTCATTTTTTGAGTTCTATTCACATTTTGTACAGCCATATCTACACGAGTCTCGGCACCAGCATGCTATGAGAAGGGCAAGGGGTTGTGGAGGCCGTTTTCTAAACACTAAAAAGCTAGATGACAATGTTGCCAGTTCCACATCTGAAAAAGCCACAACTTCAGATGGAAACCAATCAACACAATCCACTAGCGGTTGGAATGTGGATTCTTCTGGTAACCAGAAGGAAGGGCCAGGGTCCACGGATGAAGATACGGGGAAAATGCAAACTCTTTCCAATGAAAATGGCAAAAGTAACGGCCATGGCTTGTCATCAACATTTGATTTGCGGTTCAGTGACAGCAAAGAGGGTGACTACATGGGCCGGGGGAGGAAAGGTATGATGTTGAATGGCTCCACGCATGGGGCCATTCCTATTAAATGAAGATTCTCTTGAGTCGAGGATGTGGTTCTCCCCCAGCATGGGTAGACTGGTATATACTGTAAACCCTCTCCTTAACATTGAAGCTGCTTGCTATCTTTGATACTCACTACAGGATTAGGTCTTTCAGGTGAAGTTGAAGACGGCAAATCCAGCTCGGGGGAGAACATTCCTTATGGCAATGTCTGTATCAGGCAATTCATTCTTGGCTTTGGTTACTTCAAACTTGTATGACTATTGGGGTGAAATGAAGGGCAAAGATTGGTTCGTCTGGACTCCCAACTATGAAGAAGTCCCCAGTCTCATTACATTATTACCCCTATGTGAAATTTAGTGAAAAACATTGGTAGGAAATGGTTGTGAATGAGTGGATTAGAAAAAAAGTATGTGAATCTTATTATTTCCATAGCTTGTAGACCGGTATGGTTGCTTCTTCTAATTTCTTAGGTGGTGTTTTTTTTCGGTTTGAAAAGTCAAAATACTCTTCATTGTGGGGCTCTTTGGATAATGGATTTGTATTGCAATAAAAATTGTATCTTTTGGTCCTTTTTTTATCTTTTTTTTTTCCCTCTTTCAATATTTGTTGTTTTAGGGACCATGATAATAAGTGTACCTAGGATTTGTTATCTATTTTGATACCACCTCTTATTGATTTGATTTAATGCGCATCCATAAGAAAGGGAAATCTAAAACAATGACTGCTTTGGTTTATACTAAGCCTTATATGGTTGGGACTTGACTCAACAATTCCAATTTTTTTTTTTTTTTCAAAGACATTTGAAAATCAACCCCACCAAAAGATATGTTTTTTGGGGAAAAAAGAAATTCAGTGTTATTTTTGGAAATAAAAGTGGTCAATTTTATTGCTGGAAAAGAAAAAGGGAAAGAAAATCTGTATTCTTCTAATATTCCAAGAAAAAGAAAATGTAGTTAGGCCCAGCCCATCAGCGGTGTATGGCTATATAAATGAAAGACGATTGGAGGGCGAGAGCGGAGTGAGGAAGATGAAGAAGAAAAAGAAAACCCTAGGCGGGTGGCGTGGCATGGCAGGGCAGGTAATTTTGCAAAACAGGAGTTATTGAGCTCATTAACCCCATATCCCAATGATGAAGATTTTAGTAATCTGAGAAAGAGGAAGGCTTTTCGAAATTGAATATATTTACATATATATATATATGGTTGCCAATCCAGTAGGTATTTTTTTTTTTTTTTGTTCTTCATATGATATGATTTGGTTGGTGCTCCCTTTCTCGCCAAAGAGAGGTTTGAGGAACCATAAATCATGTTATTTCTGTATTCAATTTCATATGAGCCTTCCCCATTTCAAGGTTGAGATCTGGCGTTTTTCTGAGGGATTTATTTATTTTTATATCTTTCCCCACTTTTCTTTTTCTTTGCTTTACCACCATTCTGCAATTTCATTGCCATGCCCATGCCCATGCCCCAATTTATTTTTATTTATTTATTTATTTATTTAAAGCGAAACTGACAAAATGCTTGACATATTTTCAATTTTGATTTGTGGGTTTGGGTTAATCTTCTGATACATGCTTTGATATTTGATATTTTGGAAGAGGGCTAGATAGAGATTTTTAAGGTATCAAGTTTAACCCTTTTTTTTTCTGTCGGAAAGAGGATTTGACATTCACATTAACCAAACAAGAAATTGTCAGTTAGTCTGAATTGTGTTAAAAGTAAATATATAGTATAGTATTTGGTCCAAACTTGGAGAGGGAGTGGATGAACGAGCTAGCACAGCTAGTTTACACATTTCACCATTAAGTTTGCATCTGCATTTCATAGTTTTGCTTGTTCTTGCAGTTGTTCCTGATCAATAAAACCACATCATAAATTAAACCGAGTGAGACTGAAACATCAACATGATTCATTTTAAACATTTAAGTACATACTTACTAACCTCTGTGACAAACAAGGCATGGAATCCATATGGAACTCTACTTGGCAAATCAACAACTGCAACCGGATCTGCTGACATTGTTTTTGCATCAATCACGTGAACTGCTGATTTCCTGCATAGTGGGAAAAAAAAAATTGCACATTCGTTCGTCACGAAGGTCCAACTTTATGATACTAGTAATTGCTCGAGTAGAACACAAGAGTTGGATTCTGGATCAACATATTTATCAATTAGACTAAGAAGGGTATTGTAGCTTTTGTCATGAGTGTTTAGGAATGAAAGTGGTACCCTGAGTTCTCATCGTGTACAAAGAATACTAGGTAGCCATCATCCTCTTCAGAAGAGACTCCAGCCACCTTAGGGACAAATATAGCTTCCGAACCGAATCGACCAGGTCCCAGTTCATATAGGCCCTGAACATTTCCACCGACCTCAAGACGTGTTTTACCGCTCTCTGGTTCAGCCTGCAGATCAAATTTGACTATCCCTGTGATTCTTGGAAGGCCGTCCAATCTGGTTCCGTACACATAGCGTTGTTTCCTGTTTTCACACGCACAAAACATTATAAACAAGTGTAGACGTGTATGACATTAGCGGTGCTAATTGTATATTCTTGACAGTTTTTTGCTTTTTAGGGTGTGTTAGAACTTGGAGAGATCTTTTTGGGCTACAAGAAAGTTAACCAAAATGAGAGAGATCGTCAATACCTGCCAGTGTAACTCTCATTCACCCTAGGAAATTCTACTGCTGATGCTGATAGTTTTCTCTGTGATGCTAGACCGGTTTTTAAGTTGAATCTCATCTCGTACCTGAGGCAACAGTAACATCTTAAACATCTAAACACCACATAGAAACTTTTGCGTCAATAAATAGCTCAAAATCATCTTACAGCTCGTTTGGGAAATGCTCAAGCTTTTCTTTCGTAGTCCCATTGACCATTTCCAAATCTGGATTCTCAAGGCGGCAAGTGATTAGAACAACTTCGTCTTCCTCCTCCCACGCATTGGCTAGTAAAATTTAGTCACAAAACATGGTCAAGACAATGTAAGCTCAGCCAACTCGCGCTGATGGTGCTAACTGGTCAAAATTGTATTAAGAACTTGACTTAAAAGCAGCACCCTAAGGAAAAAGAAAAGATCATGTTCTTGCATACGAGGCAGACAGCAAAGATTCGTACCATTGTGGAATATGAAGCAATTTGGAAGCTCGAACCATTTGATTAGAAGCTCATTCTTTGCATACCGGGGAAGCACACCAAAGCGAGCTTTTTTGCTTGCATCAAATGATACTATCAGCTTCTTTTCCTTGACCATTTCCTGAAAATTGAAACATAAGAAATTAAGCCTCTTGTGTGGTAGCCAATTTGATGCTAAAACATTTTTCCAGAGAACAATGCACAGTTGTGTTCATCATGTCTCTCAAAATGCCACAACTGGGCATTTTGATAGACCTTTGATCCATAACAGTAATGTACTAACCACAGACCTTTGGTCGAAAAATAAAAGGAAGATCCATGAAAATAGCATAATTCTCTGTAATGGCAAAGTCATGCATCATGACGGGATCTGATATTGTTATAGGTACTGGATCGTGCATGAAACCATCCTCTGAAATAACTCTGTAAGTGATAAATGGAGGAGTTTGCGAATAACCAAATGTAAACATCTCGCCTGCGTAAGAAACTTTGCAAGTAAGATAAATTCATAATGTCTGCTAACTAAATTTCCTAGCGAGGATGTCCTTACCAGTAACTGGATCAACCTTTGGATGAGCTGTGAATGAATGTGCCAATCTCTTGTCATAATCTAGCATGCCAAGTGTTTGCAGATCCCCGTCTTCCAAGACTTTGAGCACATCTGCATAGTGAAACATGGATAATTTCAGTCCAAGAAGAAGGCCGAAATTATATTGTTTTGAGTCCCTTGAGTCACAACTGCTTCATACTTGATCAGTTTTGGTCTTGGACCATGAAAAGCATCACTTATGGCATTAGATAGACAGAGAAACTGAAGCAAAGTTATACGATCCTATAGCAATGGATTTTAAGGAGACTATATATTATAGCAATTAAAAAGCAGAGAGAGAAAAAGCTATGTGCTTACAAGGTTTGTCTCCCTCATGAAGTGCTAGAAGTTTCCCATGGTGATATACAAGAGCTGTATTAGCTGAGCGAGAGTGATAAACAGTTAAATCCTGCCACTACTTACTGGAATAGCAAAATAGTGAGTGGATACATACCCATTACAGACACTAAAAGACTAATGTTTCAGGATGAGATGTGTAATGGAGTTGTGAATCATATGGTATTGGTAAGATAAGTCTAATACAGGGAAATATGACACTTCCCTTATTGGTTGAGATCTCTTTATGATCACCAACATTCTTAATATATGAGTATACCTGTTCCAATTCCATATGAAAGGTCTAGTACTTTGAATTTTTCTCTCAGCATATGAATGTTGACCATGAGTAGTCCAAAAAGCCCCTTGAGATCTCCAAACTGAAAATTGCATATAAAAAGAGCTTCAATATGAACCTAGTCCAGATTTTCAATGTTGCAACTGAAAACCACTTTGACTTGATATCTTTCTTTCTCTGTTTTCACTTTACACAGTCAGCCGAGAACTAATAATAATAGGAAAAGAAAAAAGAGCAACAGAAAGAACTAAGAATGAGCAAAAAATTAGTGAATCAGTGAATTGTTCATCACTTCCCAAATAACTTCGTCCCTGAAACTCAATAAGAAGTTGAAATCTAAAGAACATAGACAAAGATTTCATGAATATGACCGAAATGAAAAGAAGTTAAACGTCAAAACAGTAATACAAGATAGCCAGGAGCACCATTCTCATTAATATACTAGATATATTGACATAAAAGATGTACACTAAACTCATCTTTTCAAGTTCTTATGAGTGAAAGATACAACTAGTAAAAGATCACATAGTTTATATTTTTCTGACATACCTTCATAAATTTTGCACCTCCAAAGTATTCTTCTTGTTTAAGACGTGAAGTTCTTACGTAACGTGAAACATATGTTGCTTTTCCATCTTTGATTCTCAAACCATGAACCATACTGCAAATTTAAAATTGTTGTTTACTATAGTTAATATGCATATTGCTAAATTATAACCAGCGGAAGAAATGTATGCAAGTTCCAAATTCTTGAATTAGAATTATAGTAAGAAGTGTGAGAAAAGTCAATAAGGAGCAGAAGACCACGCACCCATCTCCATCAAACCTGCACATAAGGCACAATAAAACATAAGCAAAAGCCAAACACCAACTAAATTAATGTCTCAACTAATTGATTACGCGAATAAAGCTTGTTGAACCAGTCTCAATTTATGATAGAATAAGACTAGGAATACCGACTTTTCTACCAATTAATCTAGTAACTTATGAAGTTAAATAAAGAAGTTGAATCCAAAAAGAAAAGATGTACCAGTGATATCCAGCGACCGGATCGAACTTCGGGTTTGGACCCACCCGAACAAATTCTCCATTCAAGCATTCCTGCATAACAACAAGCATGATAACATTCAGTTTAAGTATCAGAAAAAGCTCAAGGAAGTCAAAAGTGTTGGCTAAGCTACATCAAATATAGACAGAATCCTTTGGCAGGAGGTAAAGGAGGTAATAAAACATGAAACTCGGATTTATGGATGTATGGATGTATAGAGTTGATTGTTACTATTAACAGAGCAACTCTGTAGCAATATTGATAGCATAAAGCTTTTGCAATGAAAGCTCTCGTAAGGGTCAAATCAAATGACAAAGAAAGAAAAAAGAATACTTCATTATACAACCAATTGCACGTAAATTTCAATTTCAATATGAAACTTCATTGTGAAAAATCTGATCTTCCTTTTCAACTAGTTGTTCAAGTTTCAATAGTTTATTGTGAAAGTTTGGCTTTTAAACACTCATCATTAGAAAGGAACAAAACAGAAGTAAAGGGATTACTGACAGGAAGGTAACCGATCACAGGGAGGTCCTTAGTCGGTGGTGTTTCATGGCGAACCGGACCAAAGTTACCAGAGAGATATTGGAGAGGTTGAGAGGAGTCATACACAAGTTTGACCACCAGCTTCTCAAACCAGTCAATGAGTTTGGATGACAGCCCATTGTTGGGCTTTGGATTCACTTCCATTATCTCCTTCTCTGCTTCGCCGCTGTAGCTCGGCTTCTCCACTTCTACTTCCACCATCGTATTTTTTAATTTTTCCACTGACAAAAGTACTTTTGCTGATGAAGATGGAAAAGAAGAAGAAGAAAAAGGTTTGAAGATAAGGTATCCTAAAAGCAGACAAATCAGCTACTTCCACATGGGCTTATATTTCCATACATCCTATACAGTCATTGTAGTTTCGTTGGGTTTAGTTGTTTAGACCTCGTCCTTGTTTTCTTAGATTACAAGTCACAGGTCCCATATGGAAATATATTTAATCATACTATTGTACTTCATTAAAACTAACCTAAAAAAAAGGGCGTTGCAAGAAGTATTTAATTGACTATGATTCTAAAGGTGTAATATTTTACATTTGGATATTTATATTCCTATATTTGAGTTTGTGAACTTGTCCATTATTCTATATTTGCATGTTTATATTTCTACTGTCGAGTTTGTGAGTGATTGTACTGGGGGAGTGAAAATACGAATCAAGATATGAAGTCTGACATTTCAGACCTGCATCACCAACCAAATAACAAGAGGGGAAACATTCATGTGAGCGAAACAAGTTCTCAGAGTAAATAAAAATACAGTAAAATAAGAGAGAGAGAGAGAGAGAGAGAGAGAGAGAACTATACTCAAGGAACAAGGAGAAAAATCGGTTGTCAAATAAATTATTGCGATTACAAATCTTGGAATCTTTTTGTAAGAAAAATGTCATTATTTAGTCGAAACTTGGAGTAGACGCGCAAGGTAACATAGACAGTTTGAAGTTTTTGCCTCCACACAAATTTGCTCGTAAAGATTTTCGGTTCAGAGATTTACTTGTTCCTGCAGTTGTTCCTGATCAAGAACAAAAATTCAAAATCAGATTCACCATCGTTAAGAGAATAAAGATCCATTTTCAATTGTCACTATAATCTTCTTCCTGGTTCTTTCTTTTGTCTTCATAGCAATACAAGACATTTAATTGAACCTTTTTTCCCTTTATATGGACAATCATGGCAAATTTCAGATTTTCTATGTGCCTTTAACACCCTAGATTCTCTTATGTGATTCCAACATCACCTATTCACATTTCTATCTATATTTAACGTTTGCTAAATATATATTTAGCTCCTGAGTTATAAGTCTTTCAAAAATATCTTCTGGATTTGAGAAAGGATGAAATCAGACAGTCCAATTGAAGTTTTTAAAGTAATACTTACCTCAGTCACAAAAAAGGCGTGGAAACCATATGGAACTCGACGAGGCAAATCAACCACTGCGACTGGATCTGCTGACATTGTTTTAGCATCAATCACATGTACTGCTGATTTTCTGCGTGGTGAAAGAAATGGATTTTATCGTCACACAGATTGGAACTAATCATATGCGTCCAACAAAAGTTAGATTCAAGAGCATTAGCACTACGAATATTGGTCCATAAGACTGAAGGGGGAATTGTAGATTTGTTGAGAATGCCCCAGAGATGAAGAAATACCCAGAATTCTCGTCATGTACAAAGAATATAAGGTAGCCATCATCTTCTTCAGAAGAGACTCCAGGCACCTTAGGGACAAATATAGCCTCAGAACCAAATCGGCCAGGTCCAAGGTCATAGAGGCCTTGAACATTTCCGCCAACCTCAAGACATGTTTTAGCACTCTCTGGTTTGGCATGCAGATCAAATTTGACAATCCCTGAGACTTTCGCAATGTGATCCAGTCTGGTTCCATAAACATAACGCTGTTTCCTGTGTTCACTCACACAAAGACAATTTGTTTATTGGGGGAACATCAGAAACAATGTCGAGATCTTGGACATATCTTTTTCCGCAACAAAGAAAAGTTTCCCAAAAATTAAAAAGAGGTCTAGACCTGCCAGTGTAGCTCTCATTCACCCTAGGAAACTCTACGGATGGTGCTGAGAGTTTTCTCTGGAATGCTAAACCAGTTTTCAAGTTGAATCTCATCTCGTACCTGAAGCAAAAATAACATCAGAAACATCTAAACACCACACAAGCTTTTGCATTAATAAATAGGTCAAAATCCTCTTACAGCTCGGTTGAGAAACTTCCAAGCTTTTCTTTGACAGTCCCACTGATCATGTCAAAATCTATATTCTCATAGTGACAAGTGATCAGAACAACTTCGTCTTCCTCCTCCCATGCATTTGCTGAAAACAAATTAGTCATGAAACAAGACAAGGACACGACAAAACTCAAACACCCTGGTCAGCATAAACTGAAATTTCTTTCTAGCATAAGGGGCAGGAAATCAGATTTACCATTATGGAAGATGAAACAGCATGGAAGCTCGAACCACTTGATTAGAAGCTCATCCTTTGCATACCGTGGAAGCACACCAAATCGAGCTTTTTTCGTTGCATCAAATGACAATATAAGCTTGTTTTCCTTAACCATTTCCTGAAAATTGACACGTAACGATGTAAGCCTATCTGATGCTTGAAATGGTATAGGAAAGGCAATGCATCATCATGTTAACTTGTTATCAAAAAGCAGCAATAGGCTTTT